>SJYV01048849.1:296578-393548 GCA_006410875.1 Neotragus pygmaeus | reverse complement strand
CTAACATTTTCTTTTTTTTAGAATTTTAATTTTACCTTTTTCTAAACTCGTGTAACCAATTGAAGTTTCAGATTTGAACTTCTAAACTCAATGCCATTAGACATATTTGCTACTGAATGTTTAGAGCCATGTTTATGGTGTGAAATACTTATTACCTTAGAACTATGAGACTGCTCTGCAAGACTGTAATCCCAGTTCAGTGATATGCTTAGACTCACCATTGAAACATAGGATTTGTCTCCTGAGCATATTTTGTTGAAAGCAGGTGGAAAAGTTTTCCTTTCTTTCTTAATAGATCCTTGATGATATCTAATGCTCTGTCAGCAGCACCTGAAACTCTCATTGAAGATGACAGCTTAGGAAAACTGGATTTTCCCAGAGAGATGTATTCAACTGGAATATAGTTTTAATTTTTCCAACTTGAAATTGATTATACCAGATTGTTTTAATTGTATGCAAGACATCCGGGAGAATTTTGCTGTAGTCTAGAGAATCATATGCCATTGTGAGATGTTTTACTTATTACAGGAACATGAATCCTGGGACATAGTGTTATATATTTCCTAATATTCTAGTGACTTCACTGTACTGAATTAAGCCTAGAAGGCAATGATAGAGACTCTGGTGCTCTCACATGTGACTTAAAGGTATTTCAGGATTTGGGGAAAACATTCCTCTTTGGCTCACCTTCCTAATATTCTGAGATAGTTAGACCTCTATTTCGATCTGGCATGAGATTTATGATAGTCTTACATGTGCAGACTACATGATACTGTTGGGTAGAACATTTTATGGTAAATATAAAGCTGACAAATATAATTTTGTTCACACTCATGCCCATGACTCTATTCATTTACCTTTCTGATATTGATAAACAGAAATGTGACCAGCCAGCATACAGAAAAGAAATTTAGGTCATGCTGACCTTTGGGTCTGTCATCATAGTGAAGGATTATTAGCCAAATGTCAGAAACCACAGAAAATTTGTTTATAACTTAAAATGGATGAGCAGACACATTCTGCTGAGCCTCCACCTCAAAAGTCTTGCTATGTGGGTTGTCTTTCTTTTCTTGGCCCTCTCTGACTTACTCTTAGAATTTCTGGCAAGCAATCTAGTCCTCTTTATCTGTCATAATTTAAATATTTATAAATTTACCATAGTAATGCTATATAGGATATACATTTTTATATGAAAATAATTCATCATCTAATAAAATTTTATTTTTTTAAATTCAAGAATGTAAGTGATTTTTCTACTTAATGGTATCTCGTGTAAAATTTTCTTAGAATTTACTTGACACTAAGCAAATTATTTTAAAATAATTCATGTCCAGTTTAATTGTTCAAAAATTTTTGAAATATGTAAATGGATTCTTTTATACTATTGAATCATATTTGAATGTAATCTTTATGAAGTCAATCATTTTCAGCCTATGAACTCCCAAGTGTTTCATATGTCTTCTGCATTGCTAACTGCTTGGATTCTTCTTGGACAAAGATCATATTCTGTAGATGAAAAATATAAAACTGACATAAGCAATTAATATCACATATACTTTCTTAAACTTGTTATATAGACGCTAAGTTGTGTCCAACTCTTTGAACCCTCACGGACAGCAGTATACCAGGCTTCTCCGTCCTCCACTATCTCCCAGAGTTTACTCAGATTCATGTCCATTGAGACAGTGATGCCATCCAGCCATCTCATCCTCTGTTGCCCCCTTCTCATCCTGTCCTCAGTCTTTGCAAGCATCAGGGTCTTTTCCAATCAGGCAGCTCTTCATATCAGGTGGCCAAAGTATTGGGGCTTCAGCATTACTCTTTCCAATGAATATTCAGAATTGATTCCTTTAGGATTGACTGGTTTTATCTTCCTGCTGTCCAAGGCACTCTCAAGAGTCTTCTCCAGCACTACAATTCAAAAGCATCAATTCTCAGCCCCTCCCTTCTTTGTGTTCCAGCGCTCACATCCATACATGACTACTGGAAAAACCATAGCATTAACTATGCAGACCTTTATCTGTAAAGTGATGCCTCTGCTTTTTAACATGTTGGCTAGGTTTGTCATGGGCTTCCCTGGTAGCCCAACTGGTAAGGAATCTGTCTGCAGTGCAGAAAACCCTGGTTTGATTCCTGGGTTGAGAAGTTGCCCTGGAGAAGTGATAGGCTACCCACTCCAGTATTCATGGGCTTCCTGGGTGGCTCAGACAGTAAAGAATCCACCTGCAACGTGGGAGACCTGGGTTCAGTCCCTGGGTTTGGAAGATTCCCTGGAGGAGGGAAAGACTACCCACTCCAATATTCTTGCCTGGAGAATCCCCATGGCAGAGGAGCCTGGCAGGCTATAGTCCATAGGTTCGCAAAGAGTTGAACACAACTGAGAGACTAAGCACAGCACACGTTTGTCATAGCTATTCTCCCAAGGAGGAAGAACCTTTTAATTTCATGACAGCAGTCTCAGTCAGCTTTGATTTTGGAGCCCTAGAAAATAAAATCTATTACCACTTCCACTTTATCCTCTTCTATTTGCTGTAAAGTGATGGGATCAGGTGTCATGACCTTCAGTTTTTTAATGTTGAGCTTTAAGCCAGCTTTTCCACTCTTCTCTTTCACCCTCATCAAGAAGCTCTTCAGTCTGTCTTTAGCTTCTGCCATTAGAGTGGTATTATCTGCATATTTCTGAAGTTGTTTATATTTTTCCTGGCAATCTTGATTATAGCTTATGATTCATCCTCCCTGGCATTTTGCATGATGTACTGTGCATAGAAATTAAATAAGCAGAGTGGCAATATACAACCTTGACATACTTCTTTCCCAATGTAGAACCAGTCAGTTGTTCCATTTCCAGTTCTAACTGTTGCTTCTTGACATGCATATAGGTTTCTCAGGAGGAAGGTAAGGTGGTCTGAATTTTCCACAGTTTTTGTTGTGATCCACACAGTCAAAGGCTTTAGCATAGTCAAGCAGTAATAAATGTTTTGTTTTGTTTTTCTGGAACTCCCTTGTTTTCTCCATGACCCAACAAATGGTGCCAATGTGATCTCTGCTTCCTCTGCCTCTTCTAAACCTAGATTATAGATCTGAAAGTTCTTGACTTTTGTGCTGCTAAAGCCTAGCTTGAAACTTTTTGAGATTTACCTTACTAGCATGCAAAATGAGTGCGATTGTATGGTAGTTTGAAAATTCTTGAGCATTGCCCTTCTTTGGGATTGGAATGAAAACTGACCCTTTCATTCTGGCCGCTGCTGAATTTTCCAAACTTGCTGACATATTGAGTACAGCACTTTAACAGCATTGTAGCTTAGAATTTTAAATATCTCAGCTGGAATTCTATCACCACTAGCTCTGCTCTCAGTAGTGCTTCCTAAGGCCCACTTGACTTCATACTCCAGGATGTCTGGCTCTTGGTGAGTGATCACACCATCATGGTTATCCAGGTCATTGAGACTTTTTTTGCATAATTCTCCTGTGTGTTTTTTTCACTCTTCTTAATCTCTTCTGCTTTTGTTAGGTCTTTGCCATTTCTGTTCTTTAGCATGCCCCTCCTTGCATGAAATGTTCCCTTAATATGTCCAGTTTTCTTGAGGATATCTCTAGTCTATTCTAGACTAGTCTATTCTATTGTTTTCCTCTATTTCTTTGCAGTGTTTATTTAAGAAGGCTTTATCTCTCCTTGCTGTTCTCTGGAACTCCACATTCAGTTGGGATATCTTTTCTTTTATCCCTTGCTTTTCAGTTCTCTTCTTTCCTCAGCTATTTGTAAAGCCTCCTCAGACAACCATGTTGCCTTCTTGCATTTATTCTACTTTGGAATAGTTTTGGTCACTGCCTCCTGTACAGTGTTGCAAACCTCTGTTCATAATTCTTCAGGTACTGTCTGCAGATCTCGTTCCTTGAATGTATTTGTTACCTCCATTGTATAATCATAAGGGATTTGACTTATGTCAAACCTGAATGGCCTAGAGGTTTTCCCTAATTTCTTCANTGTTGCAAACCTCTGTTCATAATTCTTCAGGTACTGTCTGCAGATCTCGTTCCTTGAATGTTATTTGTTACCTCCATTGTATAATCATAAGGGATTTGACTTATGTCAAACCTGAATGGCCTAGAGGTTTTCCCTAATTTCTTCAATTTAATCCTGAATGTATAGCACCTAAAAACATCACTTCCTCAAACATGTGTATGAACATAAATCTAAGTTAACAGAGCAAGTTTAAGTAAACAAATGTGAATGTACTTTTCATATATCTTCCAACTACAGGTTCTGAAACAACTAAAATCTAATCATGAGATGAGTCAAGAATCTCTGTCTTCCATAAGCCTCAGCTCTTACACGGGCTGCTAGAACACAGTGACTGGGTGGCTGAAACAGTAAGCATGTATTTCTCCCAGTTCTGGAGGTTGAAAATCTGAGATCAGGGTGCGCGGCTAGGTTGGGTTCAGTAATGGGCCCTCTTCCAGGTTGCAGACTGCCAGCTTCTAGTCGTACTCTCTCATGGCAGGAGGAGAACAAGCTATTCATACCTCTGTGGTCCCTTATTATAAGGGTATTAATCCACTTCATTAGGGCTGCACCCTCAAGACCTAATCACCTTCCCAAGGCCCTACGTCCCAGTACCACCACACTGAGGATTCAACTTCAGTATATGTATTTGGGGGATAGAAGCATTTGATCTGTAACATATCTGTGGAACTGTTACATGCTTACTAAATCTGCTGCATGCTCATTGATGCATTGCATCTATGGTTCCAAAAGTGAGACTGCAAAGAAACATCATTTATTTCTAGAAGGCAGGTCCTAAACTCGGGTCTAATTATATTTGCTTGGAAGGAGGGACAAGAGAAGAAAGCCCACATCAGTTAATCAAATTGTCTTAAGATAAATCTTTGGAGAGACTGAGTTCCCTGTATTGTGTTTCTCCACCCGGTCTCATCAACTGGAGAGGACAGTTCCCTTCTGTTGTTGAAGGCTAGGTTAAGAACAGAAAAATGACTAGAGATCTTTCCCTCATTCTTCAGAAAGGGTAGATGTTTACATATAAAAACTAATAGGGACACTAGAAGAAAGAGAAAATGGTTTCCCCCAAAGGAATGTATAAATAAAAGACTGATACATGAATTGTCTCCTTATTCTGTAGTCATTAACTAATACTTTGGTCTTGAGTAGTGTCTTGGATTGAAATTATGAAAAATTAATGTAATTTTTTTGCAATTGTATTATGTAATATAGCATACATATGTCAGGTTGTATAAAGTGCTCTCTTGAACTCTGCTATTTTAGTAACTTGAGCTTTGTCGTTTTATTGAATCTGCCGTTGCAGTGAAGATCGTTTACTCAGTAGAGGAGAGAATCCTTTATTTTACTTGAGAGAAAAAAATTTAAAACAGTTTTACCAAATTTTAATATTAAATGTGTGTGGGTAGAGAAGAATGAGGAGAAAGGTTGTATCTTAATTCAGAAATAGAAAGGAGACAAAATAACCATTTTCTCTTATAAAAGAGGTTGACTCTCTGACATTAATTTCACCACAGGAAATCTGTAATCTTTGTTTTAGAGAATAATTGGCACTAGGACTATTTATGAAGTGCTGTGTGCTCAGATCCTTGAAGAACCTTTCAACATTGTGATTAGGCTCAGATGTCTAGCCTGGAGTGTTTCACTTTTTTGGGGGGAGTGGGGGCGGTTTGTGATTACATCCTCCCACTAGGTATCTGATGAACTGAACTAGACAGCTTTGAATTCAAGCAAACTCAGGAATATAGTTTTATGAGTAGTATTAAAAATAATTTAAAATGTCAATATTCAAAATGTTTTTTATTTCGTATACTTTGTCTTCACTAACTACAGGACTTGTGAATAAGGCTTAAAGCAAATCAACAAAGGGACAATATTATATTACAAAAAGAAATAACCCCATCTCAGAGCTGTAAATCTTCTTTGTCTCTCTCTTTTTAAATGATTATAACCCTGTCTGCAAGTCACTATGAATTACCATGATGGTTGTGGCATTTCTCATCAGAGACTAAGTTCTTTTTTCAGTTGGCAAATAGGATCCAGATTAATAAGGAAACAATTTTTTTCAACATCTTAAAAAACTTTAAAAAATGACAGTGAGTACCATGCTACCGTGTAATCATTAGGTAAATCGTGCAGATTACCTAATTTCTTATAGTTCTAAAATACTTCTGTGACATGTCCCTGTTGAGAGATTTACCTGTATCCTAGAGATACTGAGTCTGCTCTCATTAAATGTTTTTTGCTCTCCTTTGGAAAATAAGATCAGTGTCTAAAAACCTCAGTAGTAATGTAGAAACAAGAGGCACATGCTTCTTAAAGGTAATCCTTATCATCAAAATACTAGTTTGTGTCTTAGATGACTCATTTCTAAGACAAGAAATCAGGAATGTTGGGGAAAGGAGGGAATAAACAATAAAAATCATTGGTTAATGAAGAAAATATTTCTGCTTATAACCCTGGACGTAATCTGGGTCGGGATGTATTTTGTGTAAAAACTACTTACAATCTTAGTTTTCTCCTTTGTTCAAGTTTCTGGCTACCCTGTAGAATCTTAAAAGCTAGATTGAATTCTAATACATTAAAAATCAAGTACAGACTGTATTATCTCTATTTTGAGGTTTGTCCTGATACCCTGGATGTGTGTCTAGCTCTCATTTGTCCTCACAATAATCAAAACTATTAACGATAAAAAATGTGCTTTTTCTTACCAGTTAGTTTCTGTGACTTGTCCAATGAATGAGAATTTGAACAAGAATCACAAACATGAACTTCTTTTATTTAATCTTCCTGAATACCATAGTTTTTTTTTTTTAACTGCCTCTTCCTGAATGTTGGCCTATTTAATATTAGTGCTCAGTGAGCATTAATTACTTCACTCCACTAGCCTTTGTTGGATTAATTTGTTAGATAATATAGTTTATTTCTTCTCCCCAACTTTATTGTAAACATCTTTAAACTGTATTTTGAAGACAAAATTTTTAAAAAATTCTCCTATTTTTAAAGTAGTAAATAAATTAACAATGTCATTAAAACTGTTGACACTTTTCCTTTGCCAGGAACAAGTTAGACAGGAAATGTGTTTTTGTTTGTTTGTTTTTGGTCCTTTTTTGTGTGCCCAAATTCTGACTCCTTTAATGGCTTAGCTCTGTGGTGCCATGTCTATGCTCACTGGTCTTCTCAGGGAGAGGGGGAATAAATAAGAAACTAGTTGGAACATGGAGACTAATGATAACAGAATGGTGACCCCAAAAATGTAACAGCATCTGAATTGTACAGGAAACCAGTCTATTTTGGGTAAGCATCAGAGTCTGAGAGAGAAGAAGGACCTTGGGGTGCTAAATGGATCTTGGTTTTGATACAGTAAAGGCTGAGAACTGGTCTGAAGTATCTGATCATCAAAGAAAACTAGTAGGAGATGAAGTAGGAAATGGCAAGAAATGGCTCAATTTCAGGGAGCATAGCTCTTATTGGAAAGAGGGGGATGAAGGACCTGACCACTGATAGGGTAAAGGCAGAGATTCTTGGGGAATCAGTGCCCAAAGGGAATGGATCATTCAGAGATCCTCATTCTGCTTTACCAAAGACAATGCCTGATCACAAATCTGTCATTCCATCTTTATTAATCACCCCCTTTCCCATGTTCAAAAATATAATAGTTATAATAACTTATATGTTAACTTTATATAATATCCAAGAAAAGTATACAAGAAGGCTTCTGCCTAATGGGCTATGAAATTGTTTGTGTCTTCAGCGGAAAATTTTTAGAAAGATACCCTGAAGTAAGAGTAAGATTTTAGGTTGGATGTACATCTGAAGATAATTTTCAGATTTTGTAAATTCAAAGCATGGCATCTTTTAAAGTCAGTTCAGGTTAGTCACTCAGTGGTGTCCGACTCTCTGCGACTCCATGAATTGCAGCACGCCAGGCCTCCCTGTTCATCACCATCTGCCGGGGTTTACTCAGACTCACGTCCATCGAGTCCGTTATGCCATCCAGTCATCTCATCCTCGGTCGTTCCCTTCTCCTCCTGCCCCCAATCCCTCCCAGCATCAGAGTCTTTTCCAATGAGTCAACTCTTCNTCTATATATTTCAACAGTATATTCATTTTTCAGACTTAATATATGATAGTCATATCATAATTATATAAGATGAACATTTAACCGTTCTGAGAATGTTTTTGTAGATCTTTTAAAAGGTAGATTGTTATTTATGCTTCCTCCATTTGTCAGTTTTTCTTGTATGGGCACATAAATTAATAACTTAGAACTGTATATTTGGTAAGTATAAATATAGTGGATCTTTAACACAGAAGTTTGGAATGTACGGGTGCTCTGATGTGTAGCATTTTTTCAGTATGTGCTATAGGACTGTAGAATCTGCAGTTGGTTGAATCTGCAGACATGGAGCGGTAGATGTGAAGGGCCAACTGTAAAGTTATATGCAAATTGTTACATGCACAGGGGATCAGCACACCTAACCTCTGTGGTGTCCAGAGTCAACTGTACTATCTGAGGTCTAGAACTGTGGCTTAAAAAGTCAATGCATAGTCACAGTGAGAAAATATACATCAATCTCATGGCATTTAAGTCATTTATATAGAAAATAGAGCGAGAATGTAAGGGTGGAAAATGACGCTACGATACAGATAACAGGCAGGGAATTATTTAAAATGTATAAAAGGGTGATATAAGCATAAGTAGATTTCTTCCCCCTCTCAGATGCTCAGTGAGTGAAATTCCTTTTATTCAAGCTTGGCTTGAATAAGTCTCAAAATGTTTCTAAAATTTATTCTCCTTTTCTAGTCACCACCAGTTAGATAACCAAGGTTATTTTAAATGACTTTAATTTGATTACAACTCATTCTTGATACTGAATTAACTTCCAAAATTATACAAGAGGATATAATCATGGTCAACTAACAGATCATGGTATTTTATGGTTCATATGCATGACTTTTCCTCAGTAAGTAAATACTTTTGGAAAACCTCTAGGAGGAGCAGACTTGAAGTCACAAAGGCAAAGTTCAAAGGGATTCTATGAACATATATTTTAACCCTCAGGACTCTGCCCCAACTGGAAACATAGAATCAGAATTCTATATTCTTACCAAGGATGAATGCTTTGACCTCTTTTTGCCAATCATTTTGTTAATTATACTTATGGAACCTTGCTTGAATTACACAGAAGTCTGTCCAGTTCTTTAAATGATCAGAATTTACCTTTGATCTGATTCAGGCCATAAGAGACTATGCACTTGTACTAGTATTTTTTGTTTGGCTATGTATGGAACTTATTCTCTGACTTGACATTTACTATCACGCCATTTACTCACTGAACTAGATTGCTCTTTAACTTTGGGATACTGTGAATCTTGAAGTTGAACACATTTCTTTTTAAGTTTTGATCGTCCACTTAAGTGTGCAGACCATCTAGTAATTGCACATAACTATGTGGCATGACTTGCTATGCAGTGTTATTCTTCCCCTGTGTAACCATCAACTTCTTTCTCCAAAACATTCAGAAATGTATTTTATCCCTTAATATACCTATAAACTTTGTTTACTTTCTTGTGAAAGACCATATCGGTGACACACCTGTCAGTAGACATCACCCAGTAATTTGAACAGAAGTTGATATAAATAATTACTAATTGCATTAGCAGATTCATGGTAATGTAGCATTAGTTTATATGTAAAAGAATTCTAAAGAATGCAGAAATAGCAGATATATAGAACAGTCACTATTCCTAAACTGAGATAAAGCGAGCATATAAGAGCTGACCCACCCCCAGACTGAGATAGAGACTGCTGGGGAGGGCACAGCTATGGCTCACTCAATGATAGAAAAGTCTTGATACTGCTTCACTGGTTGAATTAGGGGCTTCCCTGGTGACTCAGTAAAGAATTTGCCTGCAATGCCGGAGACACAGGTTCAATTCCTGGTTTAGGAAGATTCCCCTGGAGAAGGAAATGGCACCCGCTCCAGTATTCTTGCCTGGAGAATTCCATGGTCAGAGGAGCCTGACGGGCTACAATCCATAAAACTGC
The DNA here is from genome assembly GCA_006410875.1 of Neotragus pygmaeus. Classification (NCBI taxonomy): domain Eukaryota; kingdom Metazoa; phylum Chordata; class Mammalia; order Artiodactyla; family Bovidae; genus Neotragus; species Neotragus pygmaeus. The sequence goes on along the minus strand of SJYV01048849.1, from coordinate 383,481 downwards.
AAAGAGTTGGACACGATTGAGTGACTGACACTTTCACTTCACAGGTAGAATATACTGAAAGTCTGCCCTCTGGTACTTGTAGGAACTCTACCCTGTTGTACTGGGGAATGCTGTTCACAAAGAGTGTCCTGGTGGGGGCACTCTGCTACAAGACAGCCTGAGAAGGTTCCCCCGGGGACATTTCTGACCACTGAGCGCTACAAGGTGTCACAGACTGGGGGCCCAGGGCAGTGGGAAAGCCATGGAGCTGGGGAAGCTGGGATGCTTCTGAAACTGCCTGAGCTCCAGGAGCCTGGCACTGGAGAAGCTGCTTACATTTCAGAAGCCTATTGAAAGAGCCCATCGGAATCAGCAAGAAAAATACCTTTCCCTGCAGTGTAGCATTAGCACTTTCTACTGACGAAGTTTAACATCATGCTAGCTGCCTAAGGAAGAATTTTTAATGTCCCAACTCCATTTTTGCATGACAAGAACTGAAGTTTGGTAAATTTGAACCTGAGACAATTGACAACTTGCACAAAATCCTATTCTGAACTGAAAATTGTCTTTGCTTTAACTGTAAAAGACTCTCAGAATAATCCACAAAGAAATGTTGTTCTTTGGTACTCTTTGTGTACCAAAGAACTGATCTTACCGCAGAGCAATTCATAGATAAGAGGGTTTAAAGCTCCCTTTAGGTTCTGGCAGATTTAGTTATTTGCCCCAAGACTTGTGATTTGAGAGAGACCCTAAGCTGCTTTCAAGATCAAATGCCTATAGTTGTGGAGAAATTCAGAATGGCCTTGGGCAGGAGCAAGAGATAGTATAACTAGATAGTCTGAATCATACGCAGAATCAAAACAATAGTAACAGGGCAAAAAACAACAAACAAAAATCTAAGATCCCTCTCCTGCCTCTGTTCATATCCTACCACTTGACTCTCTGCTTTTCTGTAAGGTTAACAAGGAGTGAAAGCTTATGCTTAGAATGGTTGATTTTCCTATAATATAGTATGTACCAAAGATGGTCATCTTCTTTTAAAATGTAATCTTTATATTCAAAAAATTGAAAATAGCATTTCTTAGGGGCAAAATAACTGAGCGACTTCACTTTCACTTTTCACTTTCATACATTGGAGAAGGAAATGGCAGCCCACTCCAGTGTTCTTGCCTGGAGAATCCCAGAGCCGGGGGGGGGAAGCCTGGGGGGTTGCCGTCTATGGAGTCACACAGATTCGGACACGACTGAAGTGACTTAGCAGTAGCAGTAGGGGCAAAATAAAAGGAACTCAATGGACCAAAGCAGTGCTTCTATAATTTGTTTTACTAATTAATAAGTGCAAGAAAATCAGAGATGATGTAAGGTAAACAAAATCATAATTAAAAATCCAATTTAGCATTTAAGCTAAAAATGAATTATTTCTGATCAATAAGTTATTGATCCACTTCATAGGGCTATCTTGAGTTTTTTCTCTGTGCTTCTGTTTTAACCTTTATATCTGAAAAACCCATTTTTAGTTATAAGTCAATACCTGTAAAGATCATACTTCATAAAATTTTTATGTATTAAAATGAAAACCACTGGGAAATGAGCACACTGGTTTAAACAAACCATTTGAAAGAACAAGCCTATATGTACTTTGGATAGTTCTGAGAAATAATGCATACTGTTTCTAATCTCTCATATTTTACTTTACATTCTACAAGCGTTAGTCTCTGCATTAGTATCAATATGACTTTTATGGTTGTTGAGATAAGACTAATTCAAATTTACTTAGGGAAAAAGCATTTATTTGCACTTGAAATCCAAAGAAAGGTATAATGAACCATGGCAAGGAGGAGGTGAAGCCCACTTATACAACTAAGTAAACCCATCCATCTATGAGGTACTTTTTTTTAGCTCTCATAATCTGCACTATCTTTCAAAAAGAGAGCCCTGAAAAACACACAATATAGCTTCTGACCTCACTGAATTTAAAATATTTACTTTGGCTTAACAGATACATAGTGAGGTCCTGAAATATTCTTCACAAATCAAGAAGCTAGAGGTACAAAAATAAGTAAGATATAAATTCCTATAGAAATAGTGGCTAATGTCCAGATACTGTGGTTAGGAAATACTTCATGAGTATGCTGGGCTTTAATTATGATATAAGGAGAAGAAGATTAATTTGGGCTAATAGTGTAAATTGACATTCAGTTTCAAAAACGTTGTTAAGAAAGCTGGAGTAAGCAATTTTGTCTGGAACACAAAGTCTGGATAAAGACAGTGAGCTAAAAAGGTACATCTTCCATGCTAGAGAAGGAAGACTAGATATACTCAAAATAGTTGTTTACTCAGATTCTAAAAGGGAAGATTTCAAGTGGTTATAGTTTTGCTATCATAATCACAGATGATGTCTCCTAAGCAATCTTCTATGCTGCATAAGATCGTTGTTTACGTTGCTGTTTTAGGAAATATGTGCTACCTCCTGCCAGAGAATTACAATATGTTTTCTTAAAAGTCTGTTACATAGTGGTTCAGCCTAAAACACAACTCTGAGTTCTCAAGTTCTCTTGGTTGACATCTGGCTCAAGGACGGAGCTTGTTCTTCTGTGTTTATGCCCTCTGTTCATAGGGAAGCATCCTTTCCCACACTCAGTTGTGCAGGTGAAGACAGACTCTTTATCCTGTTCACTGGCCAAAAAGGAACATTCAGGTTATTTAAAAATTATTGATGATGTTCATTATGGGATTGTTCCTACTGTTTCTTGGAATACTACTTTTTCTTTTTTTTCTTATGAGATCACACAACACCATTTGCCCTTTGCCACAGTTTAGCTCACTCTATCCTCAGTGAAAACAAAGAACACAGCATAGTTGGGGAAGTTCACTACTTACCACATAATCAATTTATGATTTTAATTATTCTAGCTTCTGGCATGAATATAGAGCATAAAAAATGTAGAGTGCTAAGAACATAAATATTTTGTTTCCTATATTATTTATTGTAGCAAGAATTAAGGCCAAAGGAGAAGTCTGGAAAATGTTTCGATATTAAATCTTAACAAACTGATTTCCACTATCAACATTTTTTACCATTTTAATGAGTTGCAGTCATTATTCATAGTGTTAGTGACTTTTTTAAATTTTTCTGCCAGCTTTCTAATCATACAGTATGTTAGAAAAATATATTTTTTTCCCTTGGAGATATATAATATTTATTAACTGATAAACATCTTTATGCATCACTATCAGTTAGATGTCTGTTTACTGATTCTAGATCTTGAAATGAGAAACAGTTATCTCGGAACAGTTCATACAAAGGGAAAGACAATGTTTTGGAGTCAGGTAAAATTTAACATTTATTAACTGTGGTGTTTTAAATATATATTTCTGCCTCATTGACTTTCAGTTCAGTTCAGTCGCTTAGTTCTGTCCGACTCTTTGCAACACCATGAATCGCAGCACGCCAGGCCTCCCTGTCCATCACCAACTCCCGGAGTTCACTCAGACCATCCAGCCGTCTCATCCTCGGTCGTCCCTTTCTTCTCCTGCCTATGATATGTGTATAATAAATTCATTTATTCTACATTTTTAGCAACCGATTAATACGGAAATTATGTTAAACAACACTCAATGTAAAGAAAACATAAAACACAATAACTACATTTAAAACACTCATATTTCTACTTCTCAAATTATATGACCTATGAAAAATATTAATTGAGTATACATTCAACTAAATTTGGTTATTTCTTCTCTGTTAGAATTATCATTGGAAAAATAAAAGTATGGCTTCTTGCTGATTGACCTTGACAGTTTTAGTAGCTTTTTTGTTGTGTTTTGTTTGGATGAATTAATGCTGATTTTCAATTTCTAATGGATTTGATTTACTTAGAAATATGACTTCTACAATTAGTAGTTTGTAAGACTATTTTATAAGATAATTTAGTATATGGAAAATAACAAATTTTTAATTAAAATTATGTGTAAATTTAAAAACATTTAACTTATAGGTTCAATTAACATATAAAATGAGTTTTAAATTTCAAAAATGAATGTGGCAATTAGGATGAGTTTCATGGAGAATAAAGGATGTTAAGTTTACTCATTCTCTGGAGTAGCATGTCATGTTCTATAACATAGTATAATCAGAGAAATAACCATAATCCCAGATATGAATGTAGTATGGTACAGAATTCTGGACTAGAAATAGTGTTACTATCTAACCTCATTTCTAACTATTAGTGTATTAGCATATAACCTCAGGTAATTTTATCTTTTTCCCCTCATTGTTATTTAAAACATGAAAATTTATGGTATGCCTGTATACTCCATAAGTCTGTTGAATACAGGGCTTACCCTGTGGCTCAGTGGTAAGGAATCGCCTCCAATGTCTCCAGGAGACATTCAAGAGACCAAGTTTCGATCCCTGGGTCAGGAAGACTACCTGGAGAAGGAAATGGTAACACACTCCAGTATTCTTGTATGAGAAATCCTATGGACAGAGGAACTGGTGGCTGTAGTCCATGGGGACGCAAAAGAATCGGACATGTTCAGTTCAGTTCAGTCACTCAGTCGTGTCCGACTCTGCGACCCGATGAATTGCAACACGCCAGGCCTCCCTGTTCATCACCATCTCTCGGAGTTCACTCAGACTCGCGTCGATCGAGTCCGTGATGCCATCCAGCCATCTCATCCTCGGTCGTCCCCTTCTCCTCCTGCCCCCAATCCCTCCCAGCATCAGAGTCTTTTCCAGTGAGTCAACTCTTTNTTGGTTTCATGGATACAGATTCTAATGGTTATTTAGATAAAAATAAGACCATATGTCGGCTTCCCAGGTGGCTCAGTAGGTAGAGTCCACTTGCAGTGCAGGAGACATGGGTTTGATACTGGGGTTGGGAGGATCTCCTGGAGGAGGGCATGGCAACCCCCTCCAGCATTCTTACCTAGAAAATTCCATGGGCAGAGGAGCCTGGTGGGCTTCAGCCCATAGGGTTGACAAGGGTTAGGTATGCCTGAAGTAAATAAGCATGCACACAGGAGCTTGCCAGGCTCTATATACAAAGAAACCCTTCAACATCAGTGTGAGTATTTAAAAATAAAGTGTTTTCAATTTATATTTTCTCCAAAGTGAAATTATTTACTTTAAAGAAGCTGAATACTTTGTATTTAGAAATACTATTATGTATAATGTTCCAGTTGTTAATACATGAAATACATATAAGTTGAAGTGTTTTTTCCATTTCAAAGTCTGAAAAGGGAGATAATGCATAAAAATTGGAGTTCTTTGAGCACATTTATAGTTCCAGTAGCAAGAGAATGTAATCTGATTATCACTTTATAATTTAGAAATATGTTGTTATGGCATTTTATTTGTGCAAATACTCTAGAGAATTGATGTATCTGTTACATTTTTCAAAGAGATGATTTTGCCCTATACATTTGCTTATCATACTTACCTACTATGGAAGGAAGGAAGGGAGAAAGAGAAGGGAGAAAAACTGTTAAGAACGTGTCTTTATCACATTGTTAGTCATAGGCATCTACATACAAATCTTCAAAAATAGCTGAAAGATCAAAAGAAACTTGAGAATGTGTTCATGGTTTCCTTAAAGTTATAGGACCGACTTGATATTTGTGTCTTAAAAGAGAAAGGTAAGAATGAAAGTGCAGGTCTAATTTTCCTCCTTTAATATTTGAAGTGGCAGAGGTGACCAGTAACCAGAAAAATTCATATGATATAGCACAAAAAATATTGGACCAGTTCTAGTCCTATCCATGACACACCATTTTTGAACACTACAGAATTCACTTACCCTTTTCCTTAAAATTTTCATGCACAATTTCAGTCTCCTATAAAAAGATATGAAAATGCAGTTTTAGTAATTTTAAAACAAATTTCACATCATGAATAAATTATTGTAGTAGATTCAATACAGTGCAAATTTTTTAAATGTGTATTGACTGCCTATATTTATGTCCTTCTTGTGGCCAGAAAGGTCTCTGTCCTCTAATACAACTTGGTCAACCATGAAGCAGAAGTTTCAGGGATTTCTGTTTCATGTAAATAATCAGAATTTGTATTTATTATTATTCCTTGAGGTACTTCTTTATATGATTGTTTTCATTCTATTTTAAAAAATAATAGGGTATTTTTCATAAAATATAAATTTCAATTTTATTTTTCTCGATGACATGATGGTTCATATAACTATTCTTTGCACCAATTCTCAAATCATTTTTATTTGCCATATTGTGTGGTATATTTAATCTAAAATTCAACAATAGAGTGAGTTAGAATACCAATTGTAAACTTTTATTTAATATGCTGCCTTTTTAAGAATCTGGACATAAATTACTAGCATATTAGAAAGTAAACTGAAATAACACTGGATCTTTGTCCTTATTGAAATGAATGTGTATTTTAACAGATTGTGTTTCGTATATGTAGTTTAGTCCTCAGACAGGTAAAGGGTTCACTAAGGTAGTTGTATTTTTTAATGTTATATATTTGTAATCAGACAGCATTGAATTTAAATAATAAATGCCATAATAGTTTTGAGGCAGGAAAATCTGTAAGTATGCATCAAAATTGAAAATCTTATATTTTAAAGAGTACTATCAAAAAAATGAAAAGACAGCCCACAAAAGGAGGATGAATACTTAACACAAATCACACATCTGACAAGGGACTTGTATCTGGAATATGTAAAGAACTCTTACATTTCAGTGATAAAAGATGACTCAAGTTTGTAATGGGTGAAGGAATTAAATATGTTTCTCAAAAGAGCATATACAAAAGGCCAAAAAGCATATGAAAACAATGTTCAAAATCACTAGATATTGGGGAAATGAAAATAAAACCACAATTAGATAAAACTTACTACCCACTAGAATGCTATAATAAAAAATGGACAATAACACATATTGACAAGGATGTAGAGAAATTAAAATCCTCATACATTGCTGGTGGGAATATAAAATGGTACAAATTGTTTAGAAACAAGCAGTTTCTCAGAGTTAATTATACATTTACATGTGAGCCAGAAATCTACTTTATATGCAAAATAATTGAAAATACGTATCTATCAAAAACCTGTGCATGATGTTCATTGCAGCATAATTCATAATAACCCAAAGTGAAAATAACCCAAATGTCTATCAAATGAATAGATAAACAAATGAAGTATATCCATATAGTAGAATGTTGCTCAGCCATAAAAAAGTTATAAAGTACTGATGCATTCTTTGTCAGGGAGGAAACATGGAAACAGCTAAGTGAAAGAAGACAGTCACGAAAGGTCTGATATTGTGTTGCTCCATTTATATGAAATAATCTAGAATAGAAACTATGTACAGACAGAAGTTAATTAGTAGTACCCAGAAGGTGCAGGATTGGGGTATAATAACTAATGGGTATGGAGTGTTTCTTCAGAGCAAAGAAAAGGTTCTGGAGTTACATAACTCCAGACGATGATGTTTGTATAACTGATAATAAAAACCCACTGAATTAAACACCTGTGATGGTGGTTTAGTTGTTAAGTCATGTACAAATCTTGCAACTCCATTAATGGACTGTAGCCTGCCAGGCTCCTCTATCCATGGGATTCTCCAAGCAAGAATACTGGATTGGGTTGCCGTTTCCTTCTCCAGGGGATCTTCCTGACCCAGTTATCAAACCCGCGTTGAATTTTATGGTACATGAATCATAAGTTAAACAATTACAAAATAAGAATAACATATAAGTATTTTCCGAATTGGAATATGTGTCATTCAGGAAACAAACAGGACACAAATTTCAAAAATAATTCATGGGGATAAAATTTTAGAAGAAATGAGGTTAGATTTTTCAGAAGCAGAAAAATGCAAGTATTTTGAGATTTCAGATGTATTATTGAATGCAGAGTTTTCTACTAATGATATATGAAAACTGTGAACTCAGAAATCCAAATGCTAAGCACCGAAGGATGTAATGTGTATTGAAATTAGTTCCTGAAAGGTTTGTGACTTACAGTTTTAATGAATAGGTTTCAAAATCCATAACAGTATTATCATGTTAAATGATTAATGTTCTAGTATTATGACATGCAGCTGTAAAACTATGCTTATTCTACTCATTTAAAACTGAGAAGTTACATTTTGCAATAAAGTCTTATAAGTATATACTTAAGATGCTTTGAAGTTATCATATTTTGAAGACACTATTGTAGTGAAATAGGTTGTTTAGTACTTACTTTTAATGAATTGGTATCTTTTGTTTGAAGCCAGAATCTATTAAAAAAATTAATTAATCAAGTGACAGTGAGAAACAAACAACAGAATATTTTCAGAGGTATCATGATTGGATCAACTTTTCATTTCTGGTAATAATTATTTTAATTTGAATAGTTTGAATTTCTAGTGCACCTTGTGAATACCATGTCTTATTTTACTCTCACAAAATCTGTGACATATAGGGTACTTAGTTGCTGCTGCTGCTACTGCTGCTAAGTTGCTTCAGTCATGTCTGACTTTGTGCTACCCCATAGACGGCAGCACACCAGGCTCCCCCATCTGTGGGATTCTCTAGGCAAGAATACTGGAATGGGTTGCCATTTCCTTCTCCAATGCAGGAAAGTGAAAGTGAATTCTCTCAGTCGTGTCTGACTCTTGGCGACCCCATGGACTGCAGCCTACCAGGCTCCTCCGTCCATGGGATTTTCCAGGCAAGAGTACTGGAGTAGGGTGCCAGTTATCATTCCTCAATTTTTACCAATGAGGAAGCAGAATAAAATTATAAGTCATCAAACTATACAATATTGCATTTAAAGCCATGGTGAAAACCACAGAACTCCTAACACAGCACTCCATTCCATTTTCTTCCCCTGTAACAATGGTGTTAATTGAGCAGTGGTGTTGGTAGGATGTGAGAATGGATGGCGGGGGGTTAATAATGAAGAATAATGAGTTGATAAAGAATAGATGGGAAGCAGATAGTCCAGATCAAGTAAAAAGTTAAGTTACTGAATAATTATTAGATGTATTTCTGAGCACATTGCCTTATTTTTGTGAGATAGAATTCAGCTATTAAGGGAAACTAAAGAAGTTCCTTGCATAAAAATACATGCTATCAATGAGACTGTGTTACCATATGCACTTGAAGTGTCTGGGCTGCTGCTGCATCCTCAAGACAAATAAATAATTATGTAAGTTATCAAGTCAGTTACTGTCCACTGAAGCATTTCAGTCAATCATTTTGGCTGTTCCCCAATTAAATCAGAACTCATTTCTTCTTGGGAATGACAATTGATTTAATGGTATCCCTGATTTTTGAGATCCAACCAGTCCATTCTGAAGGAGATCAGCCCTGGGATTTCTTTGGAAGGAATGATGCTAAAGCTGAAACTCCAGTACTTTGGCCACCTGATGCAAAGAGCTGACTCATTGGAAAAGACTCTGATGCTTGGAGGGATTGGGGGCAGGAGGAGAAGGGGACGACAGAGGATGAGATGGCTGGATGGCATCACCGACTCGATGGACATGAGTTTGAGTGAACTCCAGGTTTTTGTGATGGACACGGAGGCCTGGCATACTACAATTCATGGGGTCGCAGAGTCAGATATGACTGAGTAACTGAACTGATTTTTGATACTCCTTTTCATACCTTATGGGGATTGTAAATCTAATTCTACCTTTTGAGACAACAGAATATCACAATACAATACCCTTAGCTAGTTCTACCAAGCATGAAACATCCCTTCCTATCTCAAGATCATGTGGTGGCACTTATGCATTACTCCTAGTATCGAGGCCTTCTCCAATCTGTTCCTACCTTCACAGTAGAAATCAGACATCACATGAGGACAGGAAAGCTATTCTTTCATAACTAAAGTTGCAGGATACATATGAGCCCCGATTCTATGTTATGTAGCTGGGCTCCAAGAAAATAAAATTAGTAGTTAACATATGAATGTTCTCAATAGACTGGTCTAGTTTGCAATGGAGGCCACTCTGCCACATCACAATCTTTTCTTTCCATTTTATCATAAACTGTAGATTTAGAAGATAGAAACTTGATATCATACTTTACAACCCATGTTAATATTTTTGCTTTTTAAGGGATTGCCTGGAAGTAAAACTTCTGTTTTTAATTTACCTTTAAAAAGGTTTTATTAACATTTTATTCTTGTGAAGTACAGATACTGAGTTTCTGAGATGTTTAAACATCTGTAATTGACAGAAATTCTTGTCCAATATATTCTTTATGAACTTATGTAAAATAGATATTTTATTAACATAGTAATTATAATACAGACAAGTCAGTTGTCATAGAGATAGGTTTGAATGTGTCTTGTTATTCAAAAACCAAATGCCTTTGATTGTGATTAAAAATAGAGAATGAAAAAAATATCAAAAACTCTCTTCAGAATTCCCTTTGACATTATTTCATTTTAATTTGACATAGTTTTATTTAGTCAGAGCTGAGTGGGGCTTCCCCAGTGGCTCAGTGGTAAAGAATCCACCTACAGGGTAGGAGAAGTTGGTTCATCCCTGGGTTGGGAAGACCCCCTGGAGAAGGAAATGGCAACCCACTCCAGTATTCTTGCCTGGAAAATCCCATGGACAGAGGAGCCTGCCAGGCTAAGATCCATGAAGTCACAAAGAGTTGGGCACAACTGAAGCAACTAAGCACTGAGCACCTCTGGAGCAGTGAAAAGGGGTTTGACCTCTAGTTGAACATTAATTCATGCCTTGCAGCCATGAAATTAAAAGACGCCTGCTCCTTGGAAGGAATGTTATGACCAACCTTGATAGCATATTAAAAAGCAGAGATATTACTTTGCCAACAAAGATCCGTCTAGTCAAGGCTATGGTTTTTCCAGTGGTCATGTATGGATGTGAGAGTTGGACTGTGAAAAAAGCTGAGTGCCGAAGAATTGATGCTTTTCAACTGTGGTGTTTGAGAAGACTCTTGAGAGCCCCTTGGACTGCAAGGAGATCCAACCAATCCCTTCTAAAGGAGATCAGGCCTGGGTGTTCTTTGGAAGGACTGATGCTAAAGCTGAAACTCCAATATTTGACCACTTCATGCGAAGAGTTGACTCATTGGAAAAGACTCTGATGCTGGAAGGGATTGAGGGCAGGAGGAGAAGGGGACAACAGAAGATGAGATGGCTGGATGGCATCACTGACTCGATGGGCATGAATCTGAGTGAACTCCGGGTGTTGGTGATGGACANAGTTGACTCATTGGAAAAGACTCTGATGCTGGAAGGGATTGAGGGCAGGAGGAGAAGGGGACAACAGAAGATGAGATGGCTGGATGGCATCACTGACTCGATGGGCATGAATCTGAGTGAACTCCGGGTGTTGGTGATGGACACAGAGGCCTGGCATGCTTCAGTTCATGGGGTCGCAAAGAGTCGGACATGACTGAGTAACTAAACTGAACTTGTTCTTTTAATAACTTTATTAACTGTGCATTTTCTTACTATAACCTGTAGGAATACAAAACATTTGTATTCCAAATGCCCAATGAAAATTAATTTTCTTAATTTTGAAAACTAAAGTCTCTAAGTTTTTACTTATATTTCATATTTTGTGTCTGTATCATTTAATTGCTTCAATTTTTTATTTTTATACTTAAACAGACCTAATTTTTAGATGTCTTTATTAACTAATTTATTTATTGTATTCTGTAACCTTTTCTAAACTCAAGGGGGCATTATTTACTGGATTAAAACCAGATTACCTAATGAAGATGAAATAATTATTGGTTTTTATTGGAAAGTAATGTGTGTTTTTTTCGTCTTTGACATCTTGATTGTTTCCCCCCTTCTTGGTTATTTATTTTAAATATAGCAGTGTGTACATGTCAATCCCAAACTCCCTAACTGTTCCTTTTCCCCAGGTAACCGTAAGTTCTCTGAGTCTATTTCTCTTTTGTAAATAAATTTATTTGTATCACTTTATTTTGGATTCTGCATATAANGGTTATTTATTTTAAATATAGCAGTGTGTACATGTCAATCCCAAACTCCCTAACTGTTCCTTTTCCCCAGGTAACCGTAAGTTCTCTGAGTCTATTTCTCTTTTGTAAATAAATTTATTTGTATCACTTTATTTTGGATTCTGCATATAAGTGATATCAGATAATATTTCTTTTTCTTGTCTGACTTTGGGTTTTACTGAGCAAATAGAGACATGAAACTTAGCATGGTGAAAATAGCAAAGAATAGAACATTAGACTAAAGCAAATTTGTATGTTGAGATTTTCCTGTCAATGTAAGAGGGATGGTGGTTGAAGGTAGTTAACTGAGTAGGTCACTTCATTTGGAAATAGCTGAAATTTTTACTGTGTGTGTGTGTGTGTGCATGCACACACGTGCATATGTATACTTTCAAATAGACATGGAAATACTGAGAATCATCTGTAAGGAAAATAATTTATTATTTTACGTACTAATTTCTGTGGTTTCATGTTGTATTAGTGATGAAAAGTTTGATCAGTGTGAACCTATTTCTATAAAACGTTAAGGGATTATTGCAGCCTTCATTTGGTCTTTCTCTGCTGTAATTTAATAACTAATTTTATGGTTGTATAGTTACACTAATCATCATTGTACTATGTATTACTTTTATTCTTTTTAATTATTTAACTAAATGGCACACCTCTGAGGTAGAATATGTATTTATGCTTTTGTTTCTCCCACAAGGCTAAAATGAATCCTCTGTGCATCATATACATTCAATAATTCCTTCTCAATTCAAACAACAGCTCTTGATTATAAGCTTCTTTGTAACTAAATTCTTGATGTAGTTCTATGTAATACAGTCAGTAAAATCTAAAATTTTGACAAACACTAAAACCAAGGTATCTATTATTAAATATTTGTTGTGACCTCCAAATTTTCTAACTAGGACTCAAATTTTCTTAAAAGCTCTTTCAATCGGTGTTTCTGATTTTCAGTTTTGGTATTTAATTTTTTTGAAATATCAAACCAAAACCTTTAAAATGATATTTACCTTTAAAATCCCATGCAACTCTCTATGGCAAAAAACTAACATTCTGATGATCAGATCATTATCTTTTAATTTTGCTATATTTTACATGATTTATTATTCCCTTTGACCAATATTCATGTTGCATGTACACAGATAATATTAGGTACTAAGTAAAATGAAAATTACCTACCAAATGTAGACATAGTACATTTTTGGGAAAAGAAAACAATAGCAATGAAACTGTTAGAGCAAACATTTGGCATCAAATACCAAATGTTAAGTGAAAAATTAGAGTTCCTTGACCTTCTTGTACTGGATCTATTATTCTTTCTGACCTTAATAGTGACAGAAGGCACTCAAACTCTCAATGGATGGCTGCCATATTTCAGATTTATCAAGATGCATTATTTAATAATTGGCTTTATTTTAATTTTATTTTCAAAAATGTAAGAAAACAATTGCATATAGTGCTAGGCTACTAAGTATAATAATTTAGTTTTCAACCTTTAATTTGTTTTCAAGGTTTAAGAGAATGTTGGTGTAATGAAAAGTGAATGATTGCGTCACATTTGGCTTTCCTTTTATCTTCAACTTAAAAGTTCACTATGTACCTAGTCAGAGGTATTGAATAATGTTTCCTTCCCCCTAAAGTTGCTGTAAAAACATTTTTTCCTCTTACACTTCCACTTATCTCTAAACACAGCTTTAAGTAGTATTTTTAAAGTTACAGAAATATTTTCTTATGATATGATTACATAAATCCTTTATCTACAAACACAAATCATTCAAGGGTTTGCATTTGAAGTTTTTTAAATAAGCATATAAAGCTAGTGGCTATGTAGCAAAGCTCTAAATTTATTTTAAATGTTCCTTTTTTTCCTTGTACATTTTGTGTCTCTCAACCCGAGAAGATTTTCTTTCTGTTAAGAAGTCTTGGCATGGGGTTTCTATTTTGATTTTAGCCTTGTATATTAAGCGGCATTTGGCCAGGTCATCAAATGATCTAGATCTTACCAGCTGTACTNAAACTCTCAATGGATGGCTGCCATATTTCAGATTTATCAAGATGCATTATTTAATAATTGGCTTTATTTTAATTTTATTTTCAAAAATGTAAGAAAACAATTGCATATAGTGCTAGGCTACTAAGTATAATAATTTAGTTTTCAACCTTTAATTTGTTTTCAAGGTTTAAGAGAATGTTGGTGTAATGAAAAGTGAATGATTACGTCACATTTGGCTTTCCTTTTATCTTCAACTTAAAATTCACTATGTACCTAGTCAGAGGTATTGAATAATGTTTCCTTCCCCCTAAAGTTGCTGTAAAAACATTTTTTCCTCTTACACTTCCACTTATCTCTAAACACAGCTTTAAGTAGTATTTTTAAAGTTACAGAAATATTTTCTTATGATATGATTACATAAATCCTTTATCTACAAACACAAATCATTCAAGGGTTTGCATTTGAAGTTTTTTAAATAAGCATATAAAGCTAGTGGCTATGTAGCAAAGCTCTAAATTTATTTTAAATGTTCCTTTTTTTCCTTGTACATTTTGTGTCTCTCAACCCGAGAAGATTTTCTTTCTGTTAAGAAGTCTTGGCATGGGGTTTCTATTTTGATTTTAGCCTTGTATATTAAGCGGCATTTGGCCAGGTCATCAAATGATCTAGATCTTACCAGCTGTACTTTTCCCCCACACCCAGATAATTTGAGAAATTCACTTAACTTTTTAAAGTACTTACTAATATTGTTACTTAAAAATGCCATAAAAATCAACAAATGCTTAAAGGTGACTTTAGTTTCATTGATTGATATTCTTTAAAGGAAATACCTGTTTCTTGGGTTTTTTTCCTCTTTGCTTAAATATCTTATTTAGGCATTTAGAAAACCTAGTGTCTCTCTCCCCACCGAAAGCTATATGTGTATATGTGTGTGTATGTGTTCTGTATTTTTTTCCCCCTGAGATCTTGAGCTCTCAGATGATCTATGCCTTTGAGCTGTGTGTATCAGCTGAGCCACTTTTGAACAACTGTGTTGTAAGACTGTTGAACAAAAGGAGACTTGATAAATTAATATCCTTTTGTCTTGGCCATTATTAAATGCTTTCACTTTCGTACAATGAGAAACTTGATAAACAGAATGGAGCCTCATGGTTAATGACATTTCCAAATTCTAGAATGTCTGTAAATAATGGAGGAACTTCATTGTAAATAACATGGATAAAACAAAGAACCTCTCTTCTGACACATGCGAATGAATTACTTCACATCTCATCTGTGTTTAGAGAATGATGCAGAAGTTTATTCACTTATCCTCTGGTATACATTTTTGGATAAATGATATTCTTTTTAAATCTGAAGTCCAAATGGTTTAAAATAAAATAAAATATATGACGTTTTATAGTCATTTTGTAACACATCTTGCGTGTCACTCTAGTGAAGTTACATACAATATCAATTATCCCCTAAGGTACTATGTAGTTGTAGATCATAAACTTTTTGCTTAAATTAAACATCACAGCTGGTTGCTTTAATTTGATGCATTATACCACAAATGTTTCAACAGCTTGACTAAAATGAGCCATACTGCAGATTCAAAAGAAGAGCGAAGGTCAATGCACATGAAGCCTAGTCATTTGCAAATTTTCTTTGGGCATATTAAAAAGGCATCCTGCAGAATATAGTTTAATGGAATGTAACCAGAAAGAAAATGGAGTAGACTATTTCAATTGTGTTTCATTTACGAAAAACATTACTATAAATTCTTAATCTCATGACAGTGTTTACAATAGCACATCTGAAAAATCATGAATATTGTGCTTTGAAAGTGTTGTTTACTTCTTCCATTCTGATATCCTTGCCAGATTCTTTTCAAACTTAAAACATCATTTAGTCTTCAAAGGGAAGGCAGTTAGGAGAAAACAAAGACTAAAACTGTTGCCCTTATTCTCACCTTCTACCAAGAAGCTTCCAATCCCCCAATCCCACTCCTACCCCCGCTCAATTAAAAGACCAGAAAAGCTGTATCTTTACTCATTCTACCCGTACTCCAAAAGTCTTTCACTAAGAGAATTGATACAATATTAATACTACTAAGTTTATCATTCATTACAACAAAAACCCAATTTCAAAACTGTTGTAACTCCAAGGGTGTTCTTCTAGCTTATAGAAGTTAGCCCTAAGTATTATTGTCAAAATAGGCAATTAATAACCTAAACTAATTCCATCACTTATCAGAAGATGAAAACTCCCAAACTTCGTGTTGCCAACAAAACACACATGAAGTAATATGTGCAATAGATTAATACTGTGATATTTCATGATATTAAAAAACGTAAATGTTACTTTCCTATTAGTCATAAAATTGTAGAATTTTAAAGCTGAATGAGAACCAAAAGGTACCTAGAATTTGTTCTCAGCATCATCTAATCATCTCTAGGTTCAGAAATGTTAGTAGTCTCTAATGTGTAACTCCCTTAGTATGACATTTGGAATTTAGTGCAGTCTCATCCGTGTATCACTAAACTGTATTCACTTACACACTCTGATCTAACCTCTGTGTGTGTGTGTGTGTTTATGTTTTGTTAGCTGATATTTTAGATACTTTCAGCACAGTTTCATTATTGTCTCTCCTAGAGTTATCCTAGGAGAAGGTGATGGCACCCCACTCCAGTACTCTTGCCTGGAAAATCCCATGGATGGAGGAGCCTGGTGGGCTGCAGTCCATGGGTTGCGAAGAGTCGGACACGACTGAGCAACTTCACTTTCACTTTTCACTTTCATGCATTGGAGAAGGAAATGGCAACCCTCCAGTGTTCTTGCCTGGAGAATCCCAGGGACGGGGGAGCCTGGTGGGCTGCCATCTATGGGGTCACAGCGTCGGACAGGACTGAAGTGACTTAGCAGTAGCAGAGTTATCCCAAATTCCATCAAAACGAACTCTTCCTTTGTTGGTGTATCCACAGGAATTTATTTTTGAGTCTCACAAAATTCCTTTTATCTTGTATTAAAATTATTAATACAAAAAATTAACAGCCAGTGTATAAGCTCCTTTGGTTCATGTATCATTAATTCTTTAACTTTCAGTTTCTCTGTGTACCTAATTAACATGTATGGAGGTGAATTATATCACTCTAATCCAATAATTTATTTTTTATGATGGAAGAAGCTGGATTTTAGAGAGATTGTATTTTCCAAACAAAACAGATTAATATTTCTATGATTAAAAACCCATTTCTGATTAATCATACATAGATGCTTCATGATATGTAGATGAAGACCTTTCTCTGCATAAAGTTAATGATTTAATCAGAGTTGGTAACTATTAATACAAGTTAGAAGTTGCTCAGTGCAGCCTTCATTGCCTTAAGGATATCAATACATGTTCTTTGCTTTTAATCTCTGATCTTTTCCCAATTCTTTTTTGGACTGGTATTTTTGGAGTTGATTTCAAATGCAGAAGCAGTAATCTGCCTTACTTCACCTCATGTCCCCTTGCCTGATACCTCAAAAAAAGTGTAATCAGTGTGACATTTATCACAGAGAAACCCAAGTTTGGTCATGGTTTCTAATGCATTTGCATTTCCTTCAGGGTGCTTCTGAGCCCCATACTAAGGGCTCTCTCGCAGTGTTACTCTTTCCTTGGTGGAGATGAGTATGTACTCTGGAAATGGATGTTCTGAATCTGAATCTCAGCTGTGCCACTTTGTAGTTCTGTCACCTTGAATAAGATAGTAAAGCCGTCTGTACCTCAGATTTCTAATGTGAGAATAATACATTAATAGTTGTGAGAATTTAGTAAATTAGTAACTGTGAATCATTTAGATCAATGTTCTCCGTTTTATTTGGCACTGGGGACAGGTTTCATGAACGGCATTTTTTCCGTGGTGAGGATGGGGAATGGTTTCAGTTTCACCCACTGCTCACTCTCTGCTGTGCGGCCCAGGTTCCTGACAGGTCACAGACTGCTATGAGTCCATGACCCAGGAGTTGGGGATCCCTGGTTTTAGAGTTCCTTATAGGTTTCACAGTATTGGCATTTTCTTAGAGCTGAAACGGTCATTTCATTTCCTTCCAGACATAACCCAAAATGATGCTTTCAAAAAAAAATGGATTTCCTTCCATGGACGCTCAGTGGCATTGCCTCCATTGGTTTTGTTTTCTCTATAACACTCGTTCTGATCATATAGTGTGTTTGAGAATGTATCCTGTCACGTAACTCGGGCTAAAATCATTCATTGGCATAGCAAGACAAATTCCTAGGTGTGTAAGCATCACAGTTAGAGAGGNCAAGCAGAAGTGTCTTTTAATTTCATGGCTACAATCACCATCTGCAGTGATTTTGGAGCCCCCAAAAATAAAGTCAGCCACTGTTTCCCCATCTATAATTTTTATAATTTCAATATAGAATCTAACTCATTTAAATATCAATCTCAATCTTATTTCTATAGCATAGTGTTATCATCTTAAAATACTTCCAAAGTATGAATACACACATAAGTTAGGGGCAGAAGGAATAAGAACTTAAAACTGAACTAAAAAAGTTACTTGTTTTTAATTTTGGAGAAAATTTTAAAATCGCAAATATTGTTCTTGGACACCAAAACCTATTTGTCCTTATCCCCAATTAAATAAAAATGATACCTGAAGTGGGCTTCATCTATATTTTTCTACCCTCTGTCTAGTGAAGTCAAAGTTGCTCAATTGTATCTGACTCTTTCTGACCCAAGGCTCCTCTGTCCATGGAATTCTCCAGGCCAGAATGCTGGAATGGGTAATTTTTCCCTTCTCCATGGTGTCTTCCCAACCCAGGGATCAAACTGAGGGCTTCCACATTGCAGGTGAATTCTTTACCAGCTAAGCCATCAAGGATGGCCCTACTTCTGCCTATGCCACCCTCAAAATGAAACTTAACTACTGGGAAAATAGTAATCTAAGTGTATTTTATTGTAGTGTTTTTTTTTCAATTGAAAGCTCCCAAATTCTATGCAATTGCTCTTGTATAGAAAATAAGTTTTTCATTAAACTCCTTGAAATATATTAATTTTAAAGAAATTCAGAAATTTAGCCAGTAGTGTTACAATATGCTTGGATAATTTTAATATATAGTGGCTTTCTTTCAAATATGAAGATTGCATTTATTACATAATATTGCCTAGACATTATTATCTTTCACAGTCATATATTAATTTTTTTCCTGTAACAGCCAGGAAAAATGTGAAAATATGCATAACTCCTAGTCATGATACAGAGTTAATGTCCTGGACATAAATTTATCAAAGAACATGGAGAGATCTATGTGCCTGTGTAACTTGCTCACACATAAACACACATACACAGAGCCATTCAAAAAATCACAGAAAAAGCATAAAAATGTGACTGTCATGATTGATATTTAGAAGAATGTTAAAATTCTATATTCATTTAAGTTATTCACTAAATATTTTATAATAGACATATTCCCTGAATTTAAATAAATAATTTATATAATGCTTGACCTCTCTGTGTCACATAACTTGAGAATTAAATGAGCTAATACATCAAATGCCTTAAAAAGTAGAAATTTACAAGAAATTGAAAAGGTTTAATTGAGGAATTATTGTTGAAAGACCCAATACTTTCGTAACATGAGCTCTATCTAATCATTAAAGAATGAATACTTATTATTTAAATCATTTATTCTATGCAATAGAAAGCACTATTTCATTCTAAAATTCAAGCCTAATGTTAATACTGAAAATAACAAAGATGCTCCTCCTCCAGAAAATAAATACAGCAATTTGACTTAGGGATAGGATTATTAAGAAATATTAACAAATAAAGACTAAACATGAACTTTGAAAAGGTAGCACAAATTATATACAGTGTTTATTAAGTGCTTACATAATCTCACTTCTAATTTATGAAAATGTCACTTCTGAAGAGCCAGAAACAAAAGCAAGGTGTTGTGAGCAAAAATATGCCCTTTGCACTTCAGGTTTTTTTCTTGTCCAGTCGCTAAGTTGTCTCCGAATCTCTGCAACCCCCATTGGCTGCAGCATGCCAGGCTCCTCTGTCTTCCACGATGTCATGGAGGTTGCTCAGATTCATTTCAGTTCAATCAGTGGTGCTATCTAACCATCTCATTCTCTCCCCCACCTTCTACTTTTGCTTTAAACCTTTCCCAGAATCAGGGTCTTTTACCATGAGTCAGCTGTTTGCAACAGGTGTCCAAAGTATTGGAGCTTCAGCTTTGGCACCAGTCTTTCCAGTGAATATTTAGGACTGATTGCCTTTAAGATTGACTGGTTTGATCTCCTTGCAGTCCAAGGGACTCTCCAGAGACCCAGGCCCCCTGCACTCCGAGTGTGGAGGCTTAGCCACTAGACCACCACGGAAATCCCCATCAGTACAGTTCTTGACAAGAGTAAGTTGTTGGAGACAACTATAAATTGTTTCCATATGTCAGCAGCAGAGATATTATCAATGATAAAACTTTTGTGTTAGAAAACCCCATAAAACTTTATTCCCAAAGTAAACGTGGTCACTAAAGACAGTACATTCTGTAAAATTCAATTCAGTTCTCTCTAATACTGATTTAGACCTCTCCAGTATAAGGGAATAGTGTACTTGGGTTGCATAAAGAGTTATAAGATGGAAGAAAAACAAGAATTCTGTCTACACTAGGAACATAGTGTCCCTGAAGGATAAGTAAAAGACAAGTGAAGACAGTCTCAGGGTTTTTTCAGGCAGAATGAATTGCAAGTCTGCGTTGTTCTAAAATAGCCAGATATACATGGGGAACTAAAAATAAGTCAGTGTTAATGGAAAGAAGTATGAGGTGGAGAGTGGCAGAGATGAAGCTAGGGAAAAGGCAGGTGCCATTTAGCAGAGAGCCTTCTGTCATCCTGTCATGGTGAAGTGCTCTAACTTCATGCTATCTAAACTATTTGAAGCCATTTCCCTTTTCAGGTGGGTTATATCTGAAAACTATAGTGTGAAATTAAACATATAAAGAGATTGAAATAATGCAGAAAGTTGGCAAGAGACTTAACAGGACAACTGGAGAGTAGGAGATGCATTTAAAAATTGTTTTGAGTTGAAATCCTCAGAGATTGGTGACTAGTTATAGGGGAATATAAGGTGACCTCTAATATATGAAGTGTCTGGGTGACATGTTAAGCCATTTTTGATACTCAAAAATGAGGAGGAGGAGACAGGAGGAGGATGGCCAAGTAGCTATATCAAAAGGCAGATAACTTTAGCCCAAGGAAGAGGTCAGACTATGGACTTGAAAGTTGTAAACACACAGGGTACCGAAGTCATGTGAAGAACATGAAAATGGATTTTTAATTTGCACGGTATATTGTTTGGCATATAATTAGTACTCCAAAGTTATGTATTGCAAATTAAAGCAAGATACAATGACTCAAGAAAAAGTGAAAGAATAGCATATTTAAGTGCAAGAAGTACCCATGTTTGTGAGAGGCATAAAATATGACATAATTCATATATATATCTTATTTGTGGTCATATACACATATATGAAAATTATAAAAGACCCCTGGGGGAGTAAACATTAAATTACATTAGCCATTAACTTTAGGTAGAGAGGGAAGTAGTGTTGTTGCTGTTTAGTTGGTAAGTCATGTCCAACTCTTTTGTGACCCCATGGACTGTAGCCCACCAGGCTCCTGTCTATTGGATCCTCCAGGCAAGAATACTGGAGTTGATTGCCGTTGTCTTTTCCAGGAGTTCTTCCTGACCCAGGGATAGAACCCATGTTTCCTGAATTAGCAGATGGATTATTTACCACAGAACCAACTGAAAAGCCCTTATTTCTATTCAAAAACAAAAACAAAAACTAAAATAGGAAAACTCACTAAAATCTGACAAAGCTGCTTAGTGAGTTTATAAGAATATGTTATTGCAAAATTTTATGCGTGAAGGAGACCTCCAAATAGTTATATCCAAATGCAGATAGATCCAGCTAACTGCAGCCAGGGAAGAAGTCAGAATGAGGTCAGTTATTTTCTGATTTTTTTTTTTTTAACTAAAGAACAACTGGAAAAAGTTGAAAGATTTAAGTGTGAACTACTTTTTGTAATACCTGAACTTGAATGTAAAAAGTTGAACAGGGAGTGAGGGTGGACTTAAGACCAGGAGGGTTTTTTCTTAAACAATTTCAGCATTTTATATATTACAGAAAAGGGCAGNAAAGAACAACTGGAAAAAGTTGAAAGATTTAAGTGTGAACTACTTTTTGTAATACCTGAACTTGAATGTAAAAAGTTGAACAGGGAGTGAGGGTGGACTTAAGACCAGGAGGGTTTTTTCTTAAACAATTTCAGCATTTTATATATTACAGAAAAGGGCAGATAGTGGGCAGTTTTTGAAATATACTTTGAAATATAGATGATATCTCAATAATATAGTTGTGAAATAATAGATGAGAAAATCCATGTATCCTCTATACATCACCCTGTGTGTTTGTCCTTCAAATTCCATTACAATAGAGCTAGGATTTTTATGTTTTTAATGTATGCCTAGCATAAAAGCATAAACTCATTTTGTCTAGTTCTGCATTATAATAAAGAACTAAGGGGATAATATACTTCTTAGATGACATCATTTGAGAAATTATAGTAAGACAGTCACATAATCTTTCTCGGAGGAAATTGGTGACCATGAAGCTTTCACAAATTGCAGTGCATTTGTACTTTAAAGCATTATCACATGGTTGCAGTAATCTCACTAATACAGTATTATTACCAAAACAAACTGGGAAGATAGCACCTGCTGAAAGAAATGAGAAGGAAGATGTGTTAGGCAGCATATAATTTTGTATTTCTGAACATTGAGGGCTGTTGAAAAGATAATATAATTGAAATTATAGAAATATCACAGGATGGTAAAGGATAACTTATGTATAATTAATGTTATTAATTTATAGAATTTCTCAATGGCTTTAAGAATTGATATTTTAGGTAAAATTTTGCCTTTGCCCTGTATAAAGCACCTATTGTGATTCTGTGANATGGTAAAGGATAACTTATGTATAATTAATGTTATTAATTTATAGAATTTCTCAATGGCTTTAAGAATTGATATTTTAGGTAAAATTTTGCCTTTGCCCTGTATAAAGCACCTATTGTGATTCTGTGAGTCAGAAATTCTTTTAGGATTTTGGGCAATTTAGTTGGAAGTACATTGTATTTTTGCCAAATTTATCTCACATTTGTTGGGTTTTGTTTTTGTTTTATTTCTTAGAGAATATTAAATATCTTCCTGGGAAGCATTTTTAGCTTCAAGGGCACTATTTAGTTTGTTGGAACAATAATGGAGTTAACAAAGAGATGACTATGATAGGAGATGGTACTGAGTAAATTTATATTCAGTGGTTAAAAAAAAAAAATGGCCTTACTACCACCTCCTGAGTGACCAAAAGTCCCTTATTGAATGCCAAATTTATTGAATGCATAAATCACATTATCAAGTCTCAGGGTAAATGAGAGAGAATTCAGCCAGTCTTACTACTATTCTCATAACCCTAAGTCCTTTGTATTCTTTTTATTGTTAATGTCTCTCCTTGATCCTTCTACTAATTTTCTGTTTCTTCACTGATACCTGTATATTTTGGTATTAGCTCATCATCTTGAGCAAGCTGCCTTGAACGCCCTGACTCCCAACAACTGCTCAATTGCTGTTTTCTAGTAACCTCCGACCTTCTGTTGGCTGAGGTCTCATATGTGAGTTGGATTGTCTTCCCAGTTAGTCAGTCGTGAATGTGCTGGTCGTTGTTACAATAGCACTGAAATTCAAATTCCAAGGGTATGTGTTCTCTTCACCTTTTCAGAATATAAACTTGCAGATGTAGGCTCCTTTTAATTCCTTCTCCTCCCACATTGTCTCTTTTAATTCCATCTTTCAAGAATGTGTTTTCCAATTCAGCTTCAGTCTGACCCGTCCTGGAAGAAACTGATCTCATGTTCTCAAATAGTCTAAGGGAGCTGCTTCTCCCCCACAGATGC
The DNA here is from genome assembly GCA_006410875.1 of Neotragus pygmaeus. Lineage (NCBI taxonomy): Eukaryota > Metazoa > Chordata > Mammalia > Artiodactyla > Bovidae > Neotragus > Neotragus pygmaeus. The sequence goes on along the minus strand of SJYV01048849.1, from coordinate 359,522 downwards.
CTATCTGTCAGTTTTAGTGAAGAATTATAAACATTGTGGGGGTGAAATTTTATTTGTCAGACTTGTGTATATTTCTGAAATGATAAAGACAGTTGCATATTGATGTTAACTGATAATATCTTAATCTTTAAATTATAATGTTTGAGACTGGTAATAATTATTAATGATTGGTAAGAATGATAATAATGTGAAAGTTTATCATATGCCAGATTTTCTTTTCATTTAACCCTCAGAGCAACTCTTTGATGCAACATATGATCATCTTGATTTTACTGATCAAAAAGTTGAGATGCAGATATTTGTGAATTTCCCCAGAGACACCTGACAAAGAATAGTGCTTCAGAGGTCTCCTCTTTATTTAAAATGAAGCCACCATTATAAACAGTAGTCTAAGAGTACTGTGTCTACTGGGTTGAAAAAGAAAATTAGGAGACTACTGAACTCCTTGTAATGCTATGGTAACACTTTAGGATTCAAAACTTCTAAGTATTTTGTAGCTAAATCATTGCTTCTGCTTTTAGATATCCAGCAGGTGTCACCCACATTGAAACTACTCAGGAGAACTGAGACTAATACCAAATGAAAATATTTATAAAAGAAGGTTTGAAAAGAAGAGGTGCATACATACAGATATAAATATCCCTGAATGGTGAAAGACATAAAACTTATAGAAGTGGTTACACAGTGCAGGATACAATAAGAAGGCTCCCAGATGGATTTAGGACTTCCCGGATGCAGGCCAACAAGTAACGGAGGATATTGCTAGCACTGAGTAATGATTCTACAAGGAATAGAAACTTACCTTTGCCGTTCTTAAGAAGGTCATGGAATGACAAGGAGAGACGAGAGACAGTGGAAGATACAGAGACTAACACAGAGACAAAGATACCAATGCAGAGACAGAGACAGATAGAGAGACAGGGCAGGATGGGAAGGGAATGAGAGAAAGAGAGATTGTGTAAGAAGCTGTGCAGCATGATTCTAGTGCCTTCCAGTAACTGTGTGGCTTGAAGGTTAACTTCTTAGGCCTTTTATTGCAGAGATTAAGCCAGTTAAAAATTCATTATCACACTGCTTTTTTCAATCTTGAAATAGTATAAAGTGACACATTAAGGAGCCTTTTAGAACATTCCAGATTTTTAGAATATCCAGAAGAGGTTTTAAGTTTTATTTGGGAGGTGGAGGAAGAAAAGTGACAGACTAACACAGCCCTTCAAGGGACATTTGGATATGACAACAATGAGAAAAGCAGGGATACAGTTTGGGCAGTGGAGAATAAATTAGAAAGAGCCACTGTAAAAACCAAATGTGAAGACAAATTAAATAAGAGTAAATTGAGGTCATATAGTTACAGGCCCTGGAGAATACATAATTATGTTGATTATAAATATACAGCCACCCTTATTTACAATTTTCTTTATTGTTATCTTGAAAAGAATTTAATCTAGCTGTATATTAAGCAATTACTGAATTACATTTGAATTCAAAAAGTTCAGCAGCAGTAGCAATGAAAAACTACCACCTATACATTATACATGATACCTTTTAAAATTATATTAAAGAAAACAATTTTATATCCCTAATTCATCACATTACTTTATTACTAATTTATACTGCCCTTTATACTCTTATATTAAGTGTCCTTGATTTAGATATACTTTGAAATGGCAATGAATACAAAGAATAATAAATAAGGCAATATAAAGAAATTCAGAGCAGCAGTCCAGTCTTTGTGTTTACTGAAAATATAATGGAGACTTAACTGTAACACAAAGCTTTGTTTTATACTTCATGATTTGATGATCTCTGTCAAATCTTACCACAATACACAATGTGTATCTTACCACAATAATCAGGATCTAGTATTATTTTTAAATAAATAAAATAAAACTTCTTTTTATACTTTATTTTGATCTAATTCTCATATTCAATTTCTATATACTATACATTTGTAAGCTTTAATTTTTTTCTAATCAATTTTTTTCTTTTTTAGAGTTTTAATTGATGAAAAATTGTTTTACAATTTTGTGTCAATTTCTGCTGTACAACAACATGTATATCCCTTCCCTGTATAGGCCCCCTCCCCTTCCCTTGTCCTATCCCTCTCTGTCATCACAGAGCACCAGGCTGGGCTCCCTGTGTTATTTAGCAACTTCCCACTATTTTACACTTGATAGTGTATATATGTCAATACTGCTTTCTCAATTTGTCCCACCTTCAACTTCCCCCCGCTGTGTCTGTAATGAGATATTACTTCATACTGGTCAAAATGGCCATCATCAAATCCACAAACAGTAAATGCTGGAGAGGATGTGGAGAAATGGGAACCCTCCTACACTGCTGGTGGGAATGGAAACTGATACAGCCACTATGGGAAACAATATGGAGATTCTTTAAAGTAGAAATAAATGTACTGTACGACCCATCAATCCCATTACTATCCCATGAGAAAACCACAATCTATGTACCCCAGTGTCCATGGCAGCAATATTTACAACAATTAGGACATGGAAACAACCTAGATGTCCATTGACAGATTACTGGATAAAGAAGTGTGGTACACTTATACAATGGAATGTTACTCAGCCATAAAAAGGGTCAATTTGAATCAGTTGTAGTGAAGTGGATGAACCTATTATCTCTTATGCAGAATGAAGTCAGAAAGATAAAAACAAGTATCATATATTAGCACATATATATGAAATCTAGAAAAATTGTACTGTCGAACCTAGTAGAGTACAGACTTGTGAAAAATAAAGCTTTTGACATTTATATTTTAACTAATTTGGAAAGAATCACTTGTAACTTTGAGGAATACTTTAGCATTTCTGTATTCTTTCATTCAAAGTTACATTCTTCAAAAATGAGTTTGAAAATTTCAAATGGGAAAAAGTATGGCTTTGAAATGCAAGTGGCTTTGAACAGATGTTCTCAGTTTTCTGTTAAGTACAGTATCTCTTCATTGTCATAACATTAGTAAGTACTTATAACTCCATATTGTGCAATTGTTTAATCCCCTTTTAAGGATCAACAAATAGTTATAAAAATTTGTATACATTTTCATTTGACTAGTCATTTTATACATGAAATACTAGAAATGTTTTAAAATATAAAATTGTGATTAATGTTACATAGCAGTGTCACACATTTTTTAATAAGTAAATATATATAAATATATGCATTTGTATACATTTGTGCAAATAAAATTTTAAAGTTTTCTTGGAAAACCTAGTCCTCAAAATTAGCCTTTCCTTATTTTAAATGAATAGCCTAGGGTGTAGATAACATAAATGAAATATGAAAGTATACTTGCTCAAGAATGGACTTAAATTTATTAATAATGCACTAGAATAAATATTGTAATATGAAGAGAACCATTATAATAATCTCCTTCTTGCTCAATAACAAACTTTTAATTTATTTTTTTTAGAATTAAAGTCAAGATTGCTCTGAATGCTCTATGGAGAAATACTGTTAAATAAGCCACAAAAATACTGCTTCTAAAAAAAAATGAAGCTAGGTCATTAAAGTAAAGCATTGTTATTAAACATGATTTGATGAGAAGGGGGGTTTTTGGATTGTGCTTGCTTCTTTCTAGGTTTGTGACTCTGGGAAGTGTATTTTACCTCTCTGGGCTTTAGATGCCTTAGAGATTTAGGCTCTCAAGTCATGTCCAGATAAAATTCTAGCAGGTACTTTCAGTGCTCTGCCCACATTCCCTGAGTTTCCTGTACTGGGGGGGTGGGGGGTGGGGGTGGGGTGGTGTGTGTGTGTGTGTGTGTGCGCGTGCACACCCAGTCACACATGTGCACAAGAGCTCCAGATAAATGTTTGCTCTCAATGGCCACAACTGACAGTCTTTGTCAGTAAGCTGTTCTTAGCTTTGGGAACCTAATGTCTGTTTTGCTTGAAGAGCAAACCTCCCTTAACCAATGACTTATCTGTGTGGAGGGGTCCATACCCCAGCTCCATACAACTAACTTCTTTGCCTTTGGATATAGACAATTTTGAGATGAGACTTCCTCTCTTTCTGCCTCTTTTTTGTGAAAGTGAATTGAAAGTCCTCAGTTCTGTCCCACTCTTTTCGACCCCATGGTCCTATACAGTCCACGGAATTCTCCAGGCCAAAATATTTGGGAATTCCAGTATTTACATATAGTTTTATATATATTTATATATACTGGTGAATTCCAGTATAATACTTTTTTTGTGAGATGAAGCCAAAGTCACCCTACCCTCTGAGGTCTTAAAGCTGTCCTTTTGAATATACTTCTTCTCTTTGATTCTTTCTCACTCGATTACTATTTTTCCTGGGATCATTTCCTAGTAAATGGATTTCAGAGTAATTGTTGAGAGTTTATTTCTGGCTATCCAGAGCAATAATAATATTTTTTAAAATAAAGCTCTAATTGATATATAGCATCAAAAACTATAGTGTTGCAATTCATTTTGTTTTGGTTTGAAATAGGTTTATGTGAACTCTTAATGCCTAGCGTTACAATATGTGCATCATCTCAGAAAAACATTGCAAGAATTACTGTAGTACAATCCGTGCCTGAAACAACTTAATATAAATATTATTACAAACACACATATAACAAGACAATATAGTTTCTTCAAATAATAAGCTATTATACATGCTTTTTATATTAATCATTATTTGGAAATTTGGGGGTGTTCTTGGCATCTGTGAATGTTCACAATTACTTGGAACTCTTTTGTACAAGGGATTTCTCTCTTCTACTAGGCTCAGGTGGTAAATAATCTGCCTGCAATGCAAGAGACCCAGGTTCGATCCCTGGATCAGGAAGATCCCCTGGAGAAGGGATAGGCTACCCACTCCAGTCTTCATGCCTGGAAAATCCATGGACAGAGAAGCCTGATGGGCTACAGTCCACGGGATCACAAGGAGCTGGACACGACTGAGTGACTAGCACACATGTATTGGCATCTGTGAACCACTAACATTATTTATAGCAATCAGATATTTCCCAGTAAATTTGAAAACTTAAAAAACGTAATTTTTTTGAAAGTAAAATGAAAAAAGTGAAAATGCAAATGAAGAATCAAACTAAAATAAGTATAAACAAGTGAATTGGGCAATCTTACACAGGCAATTAAAAATACAGAATTAACATCATATCCTGAGATTTAGGCTTATTTTACTTAAAAATATATTAAATGACTAATCAAACATATATCTAATTCCAGTAGCAAGTAAACTCAAAGACTGAACCTATTTCATTTTGCATTTACCCTTGCCTGGAAAATTTCATGGACAGAGGAGCCTGGTGGGATACAGTCCATGGGATCCCAAAGAATTATCACGACTGAGCATGCACACACACACACACACGTTTATTTTTAAATCAAATTAATACTTAAAATTAATACTTAAAAATACTACTTATATAGTATTAGTATTATACATGTATAATTTTTCATAATTATTTACAAAGCTTTAAAAATATTGGTCTGAAAGTAAATGTTATTTAATGACAGAATAAATTGCTTTTGATAAAGATTGATTGCGGTTTTAATCAGACATAGTTAACACAAAATCTTTTGAAGATTAAACATATTTCTGAGGAAAGAGGCTACTTTGATATGTGCTATATATCAAAATGCTATTTTTCTCCCAGCTGGCAAAGTTTAAACAGCACATTCACTCTTATTTTACCTATCAATAATTTCAAATACTGCTCTAAAGTCTCACAGTTCAGCATGTATCATTTTGACAGATCCCTGAAGTACTTAAATGCCATCTAGAGATTGAGTGCCACCAAAATCTGTACCACACTGCTCCCAAATGGCATTGTTTTAATTGCAAACTATCTTGTTTATCTTCTTCATTTGTTTCCAGTAACCTCCTTTGTGAATGTGTATCACTTAGGAAACAAATGAAAAATCTCTTGTTTTATCCTATCAAGTGAACTATCTTGAAGTTTAAATAAAACCATCTAAAAAGATATTTCATTATTGTCTTCATGGAATATGAGGTAAGAACTGATACAGAGAGAAGTTTCCATTGTAATTAGGTTAAGTGAGTGTGATTATACCCTTATATTTTTACTGGAACCAGAATTTTAATTATACATTTCTCATCTTGCTTGACTTCCTAGCCGCCACCTCTTTTATTATTGCTTTTATTATTATTTACTTTTTAACTTTGAAAGAATCAGGACTATATGGACAAAGAACCTGTAAGTCACATAAAGCTGCAAACCACTCAAGAAGACTTTACTTGCTCCTCAGAAATTAAAATTGTTACTTCAACTTTCTCTTCATTTATATTTATCAGCTCTATGTTTGTTATAAGTCTGTAATCCTTTTATTTTAATCTGTCTCTTTTGCTTTTGCATACAACATATTGTGGAGTCTTGCTTTCATTCAGTTTTATTTGATTAATTCCGTATACCTTCATTTGTTTTAAATTATAACTAGGATTTAATTCTGCCATCTTGTTTCATATTTTTAATTTCCTGTATTTTATGCACTCTTTAAGTGAAATTCCATAAAATTCTTTTTGTGGGATTTAAAGTTATATAAAATTACATATAGGCTAATTTTATTTTTCTTAAACATTTATGGAGTAACTTCTATTTCTTAAATGTTTCAATGACTATATTTTCCATCTTAAAAAAGATATATATTAATGCACTCAATGTGTGTTCTTTACAGTTACTGCTGAATTATTAATGCCTGGAATATTACTTTTGATAAAATACAGGAGCTTTGTCTTCTCTCCTTCTTTTCTTCCCTCCTTCCATGTATTTTAGTATATTTATTTAAAATTATTCAGTTTTATGTATTAATACTGTACTTCAAAATTTTATTTGATATACTTCACTATTTATCCTTGAGGTATGGGTAACCTCAGGATTCTAGTTTATTTGGCCTGGAAGCTTATATTACCTATGGAATATTGACTCTTTGATCTTGGAGAAAGAGCATAGGCCAGGCCTTAGTCTAAGCTAGTTCAAAATATGTAGATGTGTGGAATAGAGTATAGGCATTCAGGTACCACTAACCAAAGTTATCACTTTATTTTGCAACAACCCAGCAAGAAACAACTCTGTCAGGATTTCACCCCCATTCCTTAAAGAGTGTAATAGGGAGAAAAGGCAATTTTACAAGATCCTGCTCCACAGACCCTGGAGGTTGAATTGGGAGAGGTACTTACTTTCACCTCATCCAGTGAGATTCTTGCCCACATAGGTACCCACAGCAGTATTTTGAGAAATGAGGATAAGCAATGATTATACAGAGGTAAAGAAGGAGGAAAAGTGAAGTGAAGAAAAATAAACAGAATTTTAAACTTTCCTTCCATTGTTACTTCTATTGTTTTGCTTTGTTTTTTTCTGCCCTAAGCTGTAGCCACCCACTTCTTACACAGAGCAGCAGAAAATACTGTTTCTGCTGCTGCTGCTGTTGTAGATACTGGAACGTATTTTTCCCTATTGTGTTCTTAGCATAAATTTTAGAAGTAGTAAGTAGCAACTCATGCAAGTTGGACATCTTGCTGAACACATTATTTTTTTTGTGGGAAGTATGGTGAACTTGTGTCTGTATTCAATACGTGTTGTTTATGTGAAGTCTTTCTATTCAGGGTTTATGTTTCCTCTTTTAAATTCACATTTCTTTTTCATTTTGTTATTATGATTTTACATGTATAGACTTCATAGCTAGACAGTACTGTAGAGTTTATTTAACAGTGAAAATAAAATCTCCATTTAAAATTAAAATATTCTGAAATCTGGCCTTATAAATATTCCTTGGAAAAGACACTTAAATGAAGTGTGAAAATGTCAGCAATTGGCTAATAAATCTTTGTGAAATTTTCTTTATATGCAATTTTAAAATCCATTGATAACTAACAGATATAAAACTTAGAATAAATAACATATGGTGAGACTTATGAAATCTCATCCAAAACTTTATTCTTTTGCAAATACAATTGAATGCTACTAAATATTACCCTTTTTATAACGTAAATAATCCTCACACATTATTTTAGTGAATTGAGCCACCTTTTTATCTTTTTCAAACTAAAGCAATATACCAGACAAAGGAAAATGGATACGTTTGTTTCTGTGCACATTATTGTTTACATGGAAATATCAATACAATTGCATGGGCCTTATATTAGAAGTGCCAAGACAGCAAATTCTGTAAGATAACTAATACTTTTAAAATTCCAGTTAACTTTATTGATTCCCCAAACCCTCCTCCTCCCCACCACCACTAAGAAAGCGACTTGCTTTGTCCTAAGAAACTCTGGCTACAAAGTCCATTGACTCCATTTCTCTCTGTGTCCCCTTTGCACCCCACCTCTCCTTTTTTTTGTTTTTTTTTTTCCCTCTGCTTAACCTGCTTTTCCTTTTTGTTTTTGCCCTTTCTTCCATCTGCTTCCTTCTTGTTTTCTTGTACTTTTGCATTTTTCTTTGTCTTTTGTTATTAAGTAGTAGCAATACCGTTTCTCCAACAAGTACCAATGGTAGTTGTATCCAGTATTCATTTATTAAATACTTTCAATGTGTTGGACACTTTGGGTTCCACTATGATCTGAATGTTTGTTTCTTCCCCCAATTTGCATTGTTAAATTCTAACACTCTTAGTATTAGTATTAGGAGGTGGGCCCTTTGGGAAGTGATAAGGTCATGAAGATAGAACCCTCATAAATAGAATTAGTGCCTTTATATAAGAGACACCAGACAGATCTCTTGCTACTTCCATCATATGAGGATATAGGGAGGAAGTGCCATCTGTGAGTTAGCAGGGCCTCATCAGACACTATGTCTACTGGTACCTTGATGTTAGACGTCCCCACCTCCGGAACTGTGAGAAATATTACTAAGTTGCTATTGTTTATAAGCCCCCCAGTCTATGATATTTGTTGTTGCAGCCCCAACAAACAGAATGATTTGGCAGAAATTGGCTTTTCTGTTAAAATTATGCTGAAAACTTTGAAATCAGGTTAAAATTAATAGTCTAAGGAATTTAGATTAATAAAAGTAGATTTAAAAACTCTAATGTTGTGCATATTTACTTGGAAAAAGTATATAATCTGTCTGTATATACTTTGTTCCTATGTTGATTTAATTGTTCCCTGGGGACTCAAGATGGTAAAGAATTTGCCTGCAGTGCAGGAGACCTAAGTTTGATCCCTGGGTCAAGAAGATGCCCTTAAGAAGGGCATGGCAACCCACTCCAGAGAGGGGAGCCATGTGAGCTACACTCCATGAGGTCGCAAAGAATTGGACAGGAGTGAGCAGCTAACACTTTCACTTTTACTAAAAATGGAGCAAGTATACAATAGTGCAATTTTGAGTATTTAAAAGAGAGTTGAAAATGAAGTAACTCTAAAATTTAAATGTCTATAAATTTCTTTAATGAATTGTTACTCTCTGTAAATATTCTGACTATATTCTTTCCTGTGCATTAGAACACAAACCAAAAAGTGCATGGCACTTCATAATAAACTCAGTGGATGGTGAATAGTGAAGACGCTCAGTCATGTCTGACTCCATGGACTGTAGCCTACCAGGCTCCTCTGGCCATGGGATTTTCCAGGCAATAGTCCTGGAGTGGATTGCTGTTTCCTTCTCCAGGGGATCATCCCAACCCAGGGATCGAGCCTGGGTCACGCACGTTGTAGACAGACGCTTTACCGATCTTGTCATATACAACAATGACATTTACAAGTACCTGAAAATTGACATTTTGGCTTATGACATTCTGTATTAAATTGTTTTACAAGAGATTGATAATATGTAACTGACCTAAACTAAATCCCTTTAAGAATAAATGGCAGCTACAAGGTTTGCTTTGCTCAGCATTCTCAAAGAGATTAAAATATTAAAAAATTTTGACCTGTAATTTCAGGAATCAAATTGGAAATACATTAAATTTTACATATAGATACAAAAAGGAGTAAAATGCATAAAATCATTTACATTTTAATCAAAAAACCCTGGGCCAAGTGAAGAAAAAAGATCAAGTTAACATACTTAGTGAACTTAAAAGATTTCTTGAACAGAAAGTAATTTTTTTTTCTGGAGTTTATATTATCCTGGAGAGGAGCGCNAGGCATGCTTTTCCTGTAGAATTCTCTGCTACCTGTAGTTAGAAAAAACAAAAAACTCTTCCTTGACTGATAGAAATGTACCTGACATTTGCCCATGACGTTTTTTGTTAAATTCTTTTTCTAAGAATTAGAGCTGGATGAGGATATACTTGTTGATTCAATTAATGTCTTCACAGTTTTACAGATTTTAGTCTTATCACAATGCTTTCATCTTGCAAGATCTGAGTGCTAATTTTTAAAATACACTTTATGCATACTCATGCCACTTCTTTACTTTTAATCATTTCATATATTCTTTCTCAGAACTTTTCTAACTACCTACTCTATATAAAATAATTTTATATTAACATAATTTTTCATGCTAAACTAAGCATTATCAGTTCACTTCTACTGTAACTTGACATCTGACAGAAAGCTATGTGGTTTTGCTTCCAAAGATTTTCACATGATGGCCAAGATTATGTTGATCTATTAGCAATTTATGTCTTCAGAGAATAGAATCCAGTGTCTTTAAACTTTCATTCTAAATCAGATGAATGTGTATATATACATATACATCATATGTAAATGCCGCAGGTGTAAAATGGAGATAATAGCTTGATAGGGCTATTGGGAAATGAAATAAGTAAAAGTAAAGCATTTTGGAACAATGGCTGGCACATAATTGCATGCTAATCTCAGCTCTGATTATTATTAATATGTATGAATTTCTCAGGGTCTTTTACAGTGAAAGACAATAGCTGTTGAATTGAAGTTTCATATCTGCGATAAATCATTCTCTTAAATTATAAAATAGAAACTCTCAAAAGCTTAACTTTATGGAGATTTAGACATGAACTAATTTGACTCTCTAGCATGTGTTAGATTTAGATGGCAGACTAAGAAATATTCAGTGACTTACCCAAGGCGACATATTTAGTTTGACTTGCAAAACTGGTACTAGAATATGAATCTTATGAGCCAATACTGTCTAACTCATCATGTTAGTTGCAGTTTTCATTTGTTGTTACTTTATTTTATGGAATTATTTCAAAGACATTTTGCAGATAATAATGAGCATTAACTTGTGGTTCCCTTTGCTATATGATTAATCATAAAATTATCTTGAGATTGTGGTTATTTCTTTTAGTACCCATTTGCTTACACTCTCACACCTCCAGGCTTTATGATCACATATTTTCTCTTCATTCCTTTGTTGCTCATATCTGTGGCTGGAATTAGGGGAAGCTCACTGACTGAAACCTCCCACTCAGGCCAGTAATCATAGTAACCATTTAAGTGAGTTATTTTACAACAGGGGGTCCTGGTAAGGAACATGGAACTATTAAGCCACCATCAACTGGAAGAATTCAGGAAAGGTCAGAAGGAGACACCACGTGTCCTTCTACCTCCCAGAATCCTTCTTGCTGGCATCCATCTTGGCTTAACAATGTGTGTGCCACCAGGAAAGACCCTGAGTCATAATTATAAGCCAAAGACAAACTGCAAACTAATCCCATCATCATGAAATTGAGACTGGGAGCCATGTGGCAGAGCAGTTCCCCTGGGTTCCCTTACCCTCCACCAGGCACCCTTTCCCATATAATCTCTTACTTGGTCAGCTCTTGTGTCTCCTTGGACAATTCATTTCCAAATTTTAGACAAGAGCCTATTCTCAGGCCTTGGAAGGGGTCCCTCTTCCTCCAACAGAACTGTCAAGAGCAAGGTTTGGTAACTAGTGATCCACCAAAATTGTAAAAGGCAACCCACTCCAGTATTATTGCCTGGAAAATCCCATGGATAGTGGAACCTGGTAGGCTACAGTCCACGGGGTCACGAAGAGTTGGACATGACTAAGCAACTTCACTTCACTTTCCTATTGTGGAATCTGGCTGGGACCTGGGTGTCCAGCCAGGGACATTTCCCAGCAACACCACTTTACCTGGTCTTCAGCTGTGGCTGTGTAACTAGTTTCACAAGACATTTGAGTAGCAGTAGTGGTGGCACTTCTGTTGTTAACATTCTTCATTTTTTTTCCCTGTCTCCAGTGACAGGGCTCCAATATCCTAGGAGATAGCAAAACCTTAACAAAAAGAAGCTGTAGGCCTAAATCAACTGTAAGCGAGGGGAAATTTTTCCCTACTCTTCGAGGACCTTTTGTCTAATCTGATAATTAAATTGACATAAGATAAATTAACAAGAGAAAAAGCTAATTATGTACATAAATTCAATTATGTGCATTCGAGGGCCCCAAAGTAAAATAAGACCCAAGGACATATTACACAATTGAGGCTTATATGACAACTAAGAGAAGAATCAGATAAGAGTCTGAGACTTCAAAGGGGAAGAAGGTAATTCATATGGAAATAGAAAAGCAAATGTTTGGTAAACAAATGTTTGCTATCACAGGCAGAGACAATGGGACAGGGAGAACTTTGGTCTCCTTGCCCCCCTGAGTTTCCCTCTCCACTCCTAGTGCATAGTCTTTGTAGATATTTCTGGTGCCCTTCTCTTTATCAAAATTCATTTAGCCAGTTAAGTAGGAAGTAAAAAGAAAGACTGCTTGAGTGTTTTATTTCTTAAAAATATTCAGCCTAAAATAATCTTCATGCCAAAGAGACAATTTTGGGGGTGGCAAATGTTGCTTTCCTATACAGTCCATTGAACAGAACTGCCTCAGAGACCATATCAGACTGTTATGGAAGTGAAAAATAAATGCCTATTGTCTAACACCATTTCGATTTGAAGCATCTCCTTGGTGTTTCTACAAAGAATTCGATATTTGAAGTTAATAAAATTAGCCACTTTTAATGTTTTTAATGTTTTATTGTAGATTTCTACCAATTCAGAGAGCCAACTCACAAATTTTATATCATTAATATATGTACCATATCTCTATGTAACATATTTAGTATTTAGAGGCTTAGAGACTTTCTAATAACATTGAAAGTACCAGGATTTACTTTTATTTCCGCAACCATCACTCTGACCCACTGTCTTCAGAAAATGTCTAAATATTACCAAATAGATTGAGACGTGTAGAGTGAGGGGTATGCTAGAGTGAGAAATAGATAAAAAAGCATAAGACTATTTTCTCAATATGAATACAACAGTGGAAAAATGTAAACAAGTAATCTGTGAGTATTGTTACTTGGAGGTAACATAAATATCGTTTTGGGGGGTTTTTTTTGTCAATAATACATATCAATTGCTCTTTTATATCTGCTAAAGCATTTCTGAGACTTGGTTTTGTACTCTTCTTGCTTTTTTTCCCTTTTGTTTTCATTTCACGCAGCTGTAGCTTCCCTGTGACACAATTAAGCCCCATCCTGCCCTCCTTCTTTAAAATGTCCTTTCTGTGACTTACTGGAAATAGGCTCCCAGTTGTTTTTTAATTGTCATGCATGGGAAATGTTTTTCAACAGCACAGCTGGCTCCAGGATAAGCCTCTGGTGTTGGAGCAACTACTTTCTAATTGTGTCCCTACCTTTCCGATTAAATTGTGAAGAACCCAGCTGGGAGCAACCTCTTCAAACGGATAACCAGCCCTACTATGTCAGCTCCTAGTTGCTCTAATGTGATAATCAGGAAAAAGAAGTGTTTTTTTTGTTTGTTTGTTTGTTTTGATAACTGCACTTCAGTAGTATTAAGAACAAAAGGACTTCAGTAGAAAGGAAATGGGAGTTTATGTAGTCTTGTATTTCAAGCTCATGGGACAAATCAGAAACACTGAGACTCAGTTTACTTAATATATTCCTAAATTCTTTCATATTTGCTCTATTATTCTTGGCTACATCCCTAACTCTCACTCTATTATCCTGATGACCACTTTATATGAATTCCTGCCTCTGGGTTTACTGTATCCTGTCCATTCTGAAGGAGATCAGCCCTGGGATTTCTTTGGCAGGAATGATGCTAAAGCTGAAACTCCAGTACTTTGGCCACCTCATGAGAAGAGTTGACTCATTGGAAAAGACTCTGATGCTGGGAGGGATTGGGGGCAGGAGGAGAACGGGATGACAGAGGATGAGATGGCTGGATGGCATCACTGACTCGATGGACGTGAGTCTGAGTGAACTCCAGGAGTTGGTGAAGGACAGGGAGGCCTGGCGTGCTGAGATTCATGGGGTCGTAAAGAGTCGGACACGACTGAGCAAATGAACTGAAATGAACTGAAATGAATAATGATTAGTCCTTTGCTATTTGGTCTCTATGTTAACTTGCAGTGTCAGAAAAAAATTGTATATAACTACAATGCTTCTATTACTAGCTAGACAGAAATAATTTTCGAATTCTAACTAAAGTGAAAGTGTTAGTCACTCAGTCATGTCTGACTCTTTGTGACTTCATGGACTGTACCCATACTCATGGAATTCTCCAGACCAGATACTGGAGTGGGTTGCCATTCCCTTCTTCAGGGGATCTTCCGGACCTGGGATTGAACCATGTCTTCTGTATTGCAGAATTCTAACTAAAGATCATTCTAATAAAATCTCCTTTAGACTCGGTTCTTTAAGATTGCTTATTGCAAAACACATAGAAGAAAAATATCTACGTACTCTTGCTGTTTTCGTTTTGATCTGATGAAGTTCATTTTAAGTGAAACACTAAGGCAACTTCCAGAATGATCCTCAAACTTAGATCATACTTAAAAAAAAAAAAGTAATTTGGTGTCATTGTTTAATTAAACTGATTTTTTTGAGGTATAGTTGAGTTAAGACAATTATGATGTAGTAAGTGATACTGATATACTGACCTAGATGGTATATAGGAAATATAGCTCCAGTGCTGCCACCAAAGGAAGGCAGATTGGAGGGTATTTGATGAAAAACTTCCCCCCAGTGTAAAATAAAGAGGTTGATCTTTTTGAGAGCAATTGATTATTTAATGGTAGCAAGTGAAAGTGAAGTTGCTCAGTCGTGTCCGACTCTTTGTGACCCCATGGACGGTAGCCTACCAGGCTCCACAGTCCATGGGATTCTCCAGGCAAGAATACTGGAGTGGGCTGCCATTTCCTTCTCCAGGAGATCTTCCCAGCTGAGGGATCGAACCTGGGTCTCCTGCTTTGCAGACAGACGCTTTACCGTCTGAACCACTAGGGAAGCCCAGTGGTAGCAAAGGCACTTTATTTATTTATTTTTGTCTTTGGAGTTTCTAAATATTATTTCAGCTAAAAACAAAGAGATATTTTGTTATATCTATGATTTTAAACATGTAGACTTTTGCTTCAAAGCTTCCTCATGTCCTTGAATCTACTAATATCCCTTTACAGAAAAATCAAAATCAACCCAAACAACAACCCCACAATTATTTAAAGGATAGAAATCAAAGTGTAGATTGGAGTCTCAGCAGACATTAGCTTAATTAACATATATTTATTAAAGCTAGAGAGATTAAAAAAATATGCCTTATGATTTAAATTCCATCCTTCAAAGCTTTCATGGAAATATTATTGATTCATATCTCTTAAGCTTTCTAGAATCGTCAGGTATAGATGATATTTAACTTTTAGGATAATAGTCACAAGTCTATCCCCTAATGAGAAATAAATACAATAAAATCTCCAAATTTTGTAAATTCTGGTTTCATAACTTAAAGTACAATTAACAACAAAAAGAGTATCAATTATTTATTCTTATAAAGAATATAAGAACTGATTCAGAAAATCATAGTCCAAGTCACACTTTCTTAAATATTTATTTTACAGTAATGCAAATACAGTAATGCAAATGTACATCTAAAAGTATACATTTTATAATGCTTAAATTATATATTAGCATGTTCTTAAATTTTTTTACCTTGTAAATATGCATGACAATGAATTTGTCTAATTATGCCTTTAGATAAAGCATATTGGCACACAGTGTTGTATTCAAAAGTGAATTTTAAAAAGAGAATAGCTGCAAATTAAAAACATCAAATAAATTAATATTTTGAAGAAATATAATTATGTTTTCATAATTATTTTTAAAGTATTAACACTTGAAGACTGCACTTTCAGAAAACTGTTTTCAATTGCCTTCCTGTGCACAGATTTTACAAATATAGTTTAATTTTTTCCAACCTAAGCTACTGCTTGATGACATATTTTGCAACTTTCTACATAATATATCATGAACTGTTTTGACATGCAGTTACAAAATTATATACCAAGAAAAATCAGAGATATATGAGTAAGAAATATTTTATCTAATTAAATTGAATTTGACATATTTAGCATTATAAGAGTATTAAAATATTAATGATGATGATGTGTCACCATTTTTAGTTTAATTACTATGCCATAGCCTAATCTTTATTACAAATACATATAATAACTCAGGTGAACCATAATATATGCTCTTAGATCAATCAGCTATTCTGTTTTTTTATCACAGTATAAACAAGCATTTAAATCAATAGAAATATCTATCTTCAGTTAACTCATTGGTTCATTAATAAATTATATATGTCATATAAGATTAACACAGACATATAGAACGGACTTTTGGCCTCTGAGGGAGAGGGAGAGGGTGGAATGATTTGGGAGAATAGCATTGAACCATGTATACTATCATGTAAGAAACGAGGCGCCGGTCTATGTTAGATGCAGGATGCAGGATACTTGGGGCTGGTGCACGGAGATGATCCAGAGAGACGTTGTGGGGTGGGAGGTGGGAGGGGGATTCAGGATTGGGAGCTGGTGTACACCTGTGGTGGATTCATGTCGATATATGGCAAAGCCAATAGTGTATTGTAAAGTAAAATAAAGTAAAAAAAAATAAAAATTAAAAAAAAAAAGATTAGCAAAGATATATACCATATAAAAGAAAATTTCTACTGGTTAAGAAAAAAAATAAAAGATAATAAAATTAAAAAGCCAAATGATCACAAAATATGATTGTGCCCAGGAAATGTGAATTGTTATATTAAGAGATTATTTTTTCATTGGAATGTGATTCCTTTGCAATGTTGTGTTAGTCTCTGTGGTATAACATTGTGAGTCAGTCATAGGCATACATAAATCCCATCCCTCTTGGACCTCCCTCCCACCTCATTCCCATCCCACTTCTCCAGGTCATCGCATAGCACCAAGATGAGCTTCCTGTGCTAGTTATCTGTTTTACACATGGTAGTATATATATGTCAATCCCAAACTCCCAGTTCATCCCACCCTCAACCTGCCCACTACTGTGTGCAACATGTTCAGTTTCTATGTCTGCATCTCTATTCTTGCCTTGGAAATAGGTTTATCTGTACCATTTTTTCTAGATTCCACATATATGTCTTAGTATATGATATTTGTTTTTCTCTTTTCTGACTTACTTCACTCTGTATGACAGACTCTAGGTCATCCACATCTCTACAAATGACCCTATTTTGTTCTTTTTAGTGGCTGAGTAACATTCCATTGTATGTATGCACAATATCATCTTTATCTATTCATACATCAATGGACATTTAGGTTGTTTCCATGTTCTGGTTATTGTAAATAGTGCCACAGGGAAAATTAGGGTACATATATCCTTTTGAATTATGGTTTTCTCAGGGTATATGGGGCTTCCCTGTTAGTTCAACTGGAGAGATCCAAACAGTCCATCCTAAATAAATTAATCCTGAATATTCACTGAAAGCACTGATGCTGAAGCTGAAACTACAATACTTTGGCCTCCTGATGAGAAGAACTGACTCATTTGAAAAGACCTGATGCTGGGAAAGATTGAAGGCAGAAGAAGAAGGGGACGACAGAGGATGAGGTGGTTGGATGGCATCACTGACTCAATGGACATTAGTTTGAGTAAACTCCAGGAGTTGGTGAATGGACAGGGAGGGCTGGAATGCTGCAGTCCATGGGGTTGCAAAGAGTCAGACATGACTGAGTGACTGAACTGAACAGGTTATATGTCCAGTAGTGGAATTGCTGGGTCATATACAGTTTTTTAAGGACCCTCTATACTGCTCTCGCCTTTGACTGTGTGGATCACAATAAACTGTGGAAAATTCTGAAAGAGATGGGAATATCAGACCACCTGACTTGCCTCTCGAGNATTGGAAAAGACTCTGATGCTGGGAGGGATTGGGGGCAGTAGGAGAAGGGGACGACCGAGGATGAGATGGCTGGATGGCATCACAGAATCGATGGACGTGAGTCTGAGTGAACTCTGAGAGATAGTAATGAACAGGGAGGGCTGGCGTGCTGCAATTCATGGGATCGCAAAGAGTCGGACACGACTGAGCAACTCAACTGAACTGGAGAGGGGTAGACCAAACAAAATCCAGAGGTCAGATTATGAAGAACCAAATGAATAATTCTAAGAAAAGTTTTAAACTTATCCTAATGTGTGATGTGCAAGAACCAGTGAAGCATAAACTGATTTTATTTTAGAAAGATTAGTTTGGCTGCAGTAGAGAACATATATTAAGTGAAACAAAACTGGAGGAGAATGTACTATTAAATGGTTATTGCAAGATTTTGGAGGGAAAAGTCATGAGGGCCTGGAGTAAATGCTGGCAGTTACAGTGGAGAAGAATAGACACATTTGAAGGTTATTTAGGAAGAGAATTTCTTGGACTTTTGATGGATGAACTTGGAAATCTAAGCATCCAGGATGACTCCTAGGGGATTTATCGGGAGACTCTTTGGTAACACTACCTCCTTCTGAAATCCAAAGAGAAAAATTTTAAAAGATGAGAAGTCTTATTTAGAATATGGCGAGATTATGATGCACACGAGCTATTTAAGTAGACATACCTAGTAGGTAATTTATGGGATAGGCATTGTTCAATAGAAGTTGCATATACACACACACACATACACACACAAACATACATATATGTGTGTGTGTGTGCGTATTCACTATAGAAAGGAAAGAAAGGGTTAGATGTGACATTATCTTTCATAATTTTGATTTACTGTATCGTTGTCATTGTTGTTTAGTCACACAGTCGTCTTCTCTGACTCTTTTGCGAACCCAAGGACTATAGTCTGATAGGCTTCTCTGTCCATGGAATTTCCCAGGCAAGAATACTGGAGCAAGTTGCCATTTTCTTCTCCAGGAGATCTTCTTGATCCAGGGAGTGAACCCACATCTCCGGCTTGGCAGGCAGATTCTTTGCCACCGCCATTTGAAAATGGAATAAAGAGAGGCAAAGGAACAGTAAGCATACTAATGCTTTCCTGATATCTTTCATGGGATAGAACTGCTTACTATCTAAATTTAACACGTCAACAGATAGAGGTCTACTTGTTTTTGTTGTTGTTTAGTCACTGAGTCATGTCTGACTCTTTTGAAACCCCATGGTCTGTAGTCTGACAGCCTCTGCTATCCTTGGAATTCTCCAGGCAAGAATACTGGAATGAGCTCTCACTTCCCTCTCCAGGTGATCTTCACAACCTAGAGATTGAACCTGTGTCTCCTGTGTTGGCAGCAAGATTCTTCACCACTGAGTCACCAGGAAAGCCCTTAGAGATTTAGACATACTTAAAATACTAGTGATTTTTAGAAGAATAAATTTAAAGCAATATTAATTGATAGACAATGAAAATTGAAAGGTTAAAGAGAAAATATAGGATAAGGAAACTTAATTTCTCATAATTTTTAGTGAGGGGTCAATCGTGTCTAAGTATGATGAATCAAGAAATAGAGGAAATTACATTTTAAATTATTGATGAAACCTCAATAAAAATTAAAAAAAGTAACAGTTAAGATTGTTTGAATCTTTCAGTGGGACCAGGATGAGAGGAGAATATTTTCACTTTTATACACTTTTTTATGCTTTGGGTGAGACATTTGAAAACATTTCATCTATAATGTCTAGTTTTTAAAATATTTACTATTAACAATATCTGATATTAAAGTATTTGTTATATAATGGAATCAGTTCAGTTCAGTCACTCAGTTGTGTCTGACACTTTGCGACCCCATGAATCACAGCACGCCAGACCTCCTTGTCCACCAACTCCTTGAGTTCACTCGGACTCAACGTCCATTGAGTCAGTGATGCCATGCAGCCATGTCATCCTCTGTCACTCCCTTCTCCTCCTGCCCCCAATCCCTTCCAGCATCAGGGTCTTTTCCAATGAGTCAACTCTTCGCATGAGGTGGCCAAAGTATTGGAGTTTCAGCTTTAGCATCATTCCTTCCAAAGAAATCTCAGGGTTGATCTCCTTCAGAATGGACTGGTTGGATCTCCTCGCAAATCCTGAAAGATGATGCTGTGAAAGTGCTGCCCTCAATATGCCAGCAAATTTGGAAAACTCAGTAATGGCCACAGGACTGGAAGAAGTCAGTTTGCATTCCAATCACAAAGAAAGGCAATGCCAAAGAATGCTCAAACTACTGCACAATTGCACTCATCTCACATGCTAGTAAAGTAATGCTCAAAATTTTTCAAGCTAGGCTTCAGCAATACGTGAACCATGAACTTCCAGATGTTCAAGCTAGTTTTAGAAAAGCAGAGGAACCAGAGATCAAATTGCCAACATCTGCTGGATCATCGAAAAAGCAAGAGAGTTCCAGAAAAACATCTATTTCTGCCTTATTGACTATGCCAGAGCCTTTGACTGTGTGGATCACAATATAATGGAATAGGCAATTACAAAATAGTATGTAAGCACTATGGCTGAAAATAAGTAAAATTAGTATGCATAGTAGCCAAAATGCAAGTAATACATATATGTAGACTGTGATTATGGAGCAGGCAATGGCACTCCACTCCAGTACTCTTGCCTGGAAAATCCCATGGATGGAGGAGCCTGGTAGGCTGCAGTCCATGGGGTCGCACAAAGTTGGACACGACTGAAGTGAATTACTAGTAGCAGCCGTAGCAGACTATGATTATATAGCATTTATAATTAAAATGTCATTTGATTTTTAATGTTAAAATGAAAAGTTTAATGATACATTTTAAAATCAGTCAACAAAACTGGCCTTGAATACTACCACTTTCGATCTTAACACTATTTACTGAGTTTTTGGAAATAATATCTTTGGGATCAGTTTTCTCTTTCCTTGACTTTTGGTTTTGACTTTCTCTTTCTCATGTCTCTTTTGATTATACAAGTGAGAAAGACAATTTGGTCTACCTTAAACTAAAATTGGAATTTACTAAAGCACTGCCAGAGTAACTTGGGAAATCAAAGTGGAGAATGAAGCAAGGCCCCAGGAGTAATTGTAATTACATTTCAGATGATAGTAGCTTCCATTCTCTACACTCATATCTGCTGTTTCTTTATTTTCTTGTTTTTTCTTCTGTCATTTGTTTTTCCAGAGAACAACTTTTGCTATTTCTCCTCTCTGCCCCACTGTAAACTTGACTGTTGCTAGCTCCCGAACTTAACTACTTTAAATATAAACAACACAGGAAAGAGTAACTCATTTTTCTTATTTCTTGTACCAAAGTTGCCAGAAAAACAGTAAATTACATGTCAAATCAGGAACAATGATAGGATGATCATACTGTGCTAACTGGTAGCTCTGGCAATATCCTTGTGAGGAGAGCAACAATGAGTACTGATTAGAGAAGATGAGTGCCTGCTACCTTCTGAAAACTGAATGCATTCATGTAAACATTTTTTGTACTCTTAGCCCAGTTCCTAGCATTATTTATGGATTCAGCAACATGAATCCCTCTCTTACAACTTATATCCCCATATATGTGCTTCGATGTCTCAGTGGCCTCACTGTTTACTATGATTCACCCTTAATTCACCCTTCTTGTTAGTCTCTTGTTCACTCCTGTTTGCAACTGAACCAACTTCTTCTGCAGTGTTTCCCATATCAGAAATGTGACTGCCATCTAGCCTCCAAGTTTGCTCAGAACAGAAACTTGGGAGTCAGTCTTGCTTTACTTTTTCCTTAACCTACCTATACAATAAATTGCTACCTTTCAAATCTATCTCTTATTTTGAGTCTGGAAAATATATAGAACTCTATTCTTGGCAAAAGCATTTCTTCTAGACTACTGTATTATTAATAACTTCCAGATTCTCTTCTTCTCACATCTTCCCTGCCATTTCCTTTTATTGTCTTCCTATAGCAGCCAGACTAAGGTTAGCTAAAAACAATTGAATCATTCTTAAATTCAGTAGGAAACCACAGAAATGTTTTACCATAAAAGCCAATACTTAGTGGAACCTGCAATCATCTGATGATAATATGTCTCTTGCTCATTGAGATTTAGTTGAGTTCTAGGCACATTGTACATTTTTTGTTTCTCAAAAAAGTGCATATACTATTCCATGGAATCAAGACTGCTGGGAGAAATATCAATAACCTCAGATATGCAGATGACACTACCCTTATGGCAGAAAGTGGAGAGGAACTAAAGAGCCTCTTGATGAAAGTGAAAGAGGAGAGTGAAAAAGCTGGCTTAAAACTCAACGCTCAAAAAACAAAGATCATGGTATCCATTC
Organism: Neotragus pygmaeus; assembly: GCA_006410875.1. Classification (NCBI taxonomy): domain Eukaryota; kingdom Metazoa; phylum Chordata; class Mammalia; order Artiodactyla; family Bovidae; genus Neotragus; species Neotragus pygmaeus. The sequence goes on along the minus strand of SJYV01048849.1, from coordinate 337,062 downwards.
CCATCACTTCCTGGGAAATAGATGGGGAAACCATGGAAACAGTGCGAGACTTTATTTTCTTGGGCTCCAAAATCACTGCAGTCATGAAATTAAAAGATTGTTGCTCCTTGCAAGAAAAGCTATGACAAACCTAGACAGTATATTAAAAAGCAGAGACATCACTTTGCCAACAAAGATGTCTAGTCACAGCTTTGGTTTTTCCAGTAGTCATGTATGGATGTGAGAATTGTATCATAAAAAAGGCTGAGCGCCAAAGAATTGATGCTTTTGAACTGTGGTGTTGAAGAAGTCCCTTGGACTGCAAGAAGATCAAACGAGTCAATCTGAAAGGAAATAAATCCTGAATATTCATTGGAAGGACTGATGCTGAAGCTCCAATACTTTGGCTACCTGATGAGAACTGACTCATTACAGAAGACCCTGATGCTGGGAAAGATTAAAGGCAGAAGAAGGAGGGGACGACAGAGGACAAGATGGTTTTATGGCATCACCAACTCAGTGGACATGAATTTAAGCAAGTTCCGGGAGTTGATGATGGACAAGGAAGCCTGACATGCTGCAGTCCAAGGGGGTCACAAAGAGTCAAACACAACTGAGCCACTGAACTGAACTAACCCCATGAAACACACACAAACACATATACTTCTTTCATTATTTTTTCCAATCTCTTTAAAAAACAGTCACCTACTTACTGCCTGGATATGTCCTTGTCCTGTAGGTTTAACCTGAAGTATCATTTTCTCAAATAACGGCTGTATCTTCACATGTTAGATAAAGAGCTTCTTCATGTCATTCCCTCTCCTAATAGTTCATTGCTTTCCATTATATCACTTACCAAAACTTGTAATTGTTTACCTAGCAGTGTGTTTCCTTATCGAAGCCTATGTCCCCTATGAGCTATAAGCCATGAAGGAGCAAGGATAACAGTGTTGTGTCTGTGTGTTTTGTTATTTTTTTACCGCTCTCTCTGTAACGAAAGCATTGTGTTCAGTGATCTCTACTTATCACTCTCTCTTTTTAAACTTTCTTCTAATTTTATTTATTAAAGTAGCAGTTTGAACCATTACATAAATCATAAACATTACAAAACATTTCACATTTTGACTTTTGTATGCACGACAGCATGCTCACCACCAAAAGTTTAGTTTTCATCCATCACCATACATTTGACTTACTCATTCTGCCCTCCTCAGCCTTTCCTGTCTGGTAACCATGATTCTGTTTCCTGTATTTATGTGTTTGTTTTTCACTGGTTTGGTTGGTTGGTGGACTGACTTTTTCATTGACATATGTATATGCATGGGTATAGACACACAGATACAGATAACTATATGTGTATATATATGTGCATATATATGTATATTTATTTTTATTATTTTCCATTATAGATTATTATAAGATATTGAATATAGTTCCTTGTACTGTACCATAGGTCCTTGTTAGTAATGTATATCAGTTAATCCCCAATTTCCAATTTATCCTTCCCCCTATCTTTCCCCTTTGGTAACCCCATTTGTTTTCTATGTCTTTGAGTCTATTTCTGTTTTGTAAATAAGTTATTTTTAATCTTTTTTAGATTTCTTAGTAAGTAATACTTTATGATATTTTTCTCTCTCTTTCAGACTTATTTCACTTAGTATGATAATCTTTGGGTTCATCCAAATTACTGCAAATGACTTTTCATTCTTTTTATGACCATTCCATTGTATTCCATTGTATTCATATACCACATCTTTATTCATTCATCATCATTCATTCATTCATTCATCAGAGGACATTTTGGTTGCCTCCATGTCTTGACTACTGTAAAAAGAGCTGCAATGAACATTAGGGTGCATGTATCTTTTCAAATTAGCTTTCTCTGTGTATATGTCTTAAGAGTGGGATTGTTGGATCATGTGGTAACTCCATTTTTAGTTTTTTGAGGAATCTCCATATTGTTCTCAATAGTGTTTGTGCCAATATACATCCTCACCAACAGTGTAGGAAGGTTCCCTTTTCACCACACCCTACAGCGTTTATTATTTATATACTTTTTGGTGATGACTATTTTGACTGATGTGAAGTGGCTGCTTCTTATAGTTTTGATGTGCATTTCTCTAATAATTAGTAATGTTGAGCATCTTTTTATGTGTCTCTTGGCCAACCTTGTATCTTCTTTGGAGAAGTATTTATTTAGGTCTTCTGCCGTTTTAAAAAATTTGGTTGTTTGGTTTTTTGATATGGAGCTATATCAGCTGCATATCTGTTTTGGAAATTAAGCCTTTACTGTACTAAATCAAACAGTACATTAAAAGGATCATACATCTTAATCAAGAGGAATTTACCCAGGAATGCAAGTATTTTTTTAGTATCCTCAGATCAATCGGTATGATTCACCACATTAATAAACTGCATATTAAAAACCAGGAAAAGCTTTTGATAAAATTCAGTGCCTGTTTATGATTAAAAAAAAAAAAAAACTCTCTAAGTGAGCATAGAGGGAACCTACCTCAGCATAATAAAGGCCTTACATGACAGACCCACAGCTTACATCATACTCAATGATGAAAAGCTGAAACATTCCCCCTGAGATCCAGAACAAGACAAGAGGACCCATTCTTGCCACTTTTACTGAACATAATTTTGGAAGCTCTAGCATAGAAATCATAAGGAGAAGAAATAAAAGGAATCCAAATTGGAAAGGAAGAAATAAAATTGTTACTCTTTGCAGATTATGACATGATACTATTATACATAGAAGATACTATACATACTAGACCTCATTAATGAATTCAATAAACTTACAGGATACAAAATTAATATACAGAAATCTATTGTTTATATAGAGTGACAACTATCAGAAAAATTAAGGAAACATTCTCATTTGCCATTGCATTTAAAAAGGTACCTAGGAATAAACCTACATAATGCAAAAACCTGTACTCCAAAAACTATAAGACAGAGAAAGAAATTGAAGATGACACAAACAAATGAAAAGATATACTCTAATCTTGGAATAGAATAATCAATATTGTTAAAATGACCATACTTCCCAAGACAATTTGCATATCAAATTACTAATGGCATTTTTCAGAAAATTATGGGAAAAAATTGCTTCATTTGTTAGTTTGTATGGAAACACAGAAGAGTGTGAATATCCAGGAGAATCTTGAGGATGAAGAGTAGAGCGGGAAGATAAGGCTCCCTGACTTCAAACCACACAACCAAAGTACAGCAATCAAGAGCATGGCACTGGCACACAAAAAGACAGAAAGATCAATGAAACAAGATAGAAACCCCAGAAATAAACTCGGGCACTTATAGTCCATCTGTGACAAATGAGGCAAGAATATACAGTGGAGAAAAGAAATGGTGCTGGGAAAACTGGACCAGCTACATGTAAAAGAATGAAATCAGAATATTCTCTAACACATAATACCATACATAGAAATCAACTCAAAATAGATTAAAGATCTAAATGTAATACTGGATATGGTAAAACATCTAGAGGAAAACATTCACAGAGCACTCTTTAACATAAATTGCAAGAGTGTGTGTGTGTGTGTGTGTGTGTGTGTGTGATTTGTCTCCTAAAGTAATGGAAACATCTCTTGATAAAACCCTCACCTCGTCCACCAGCTGCACAGCTACAAAGTGATGTCTTACTAAGGAGCTGGGCTCTAAAATGCCTTGTAGTGAACGTTTAGCGAAAAATCCTGTAGAAATAATTTTATTTTTAGATATCAATCAGTTCAGTCACTCAGTTGTATCCGACTCTTTGCGACCCCATGAATCACAGCACACCAGGCCTCCCTGTCCAACACCAACTCCTGGAGTTCACTCATACTCAACATCCATCAAGTTGGTGATGCCATCCAGCCATCTCAACCTCTGTCATCCCCTTCTCCTCCTGCCCCCAATCCCTCCCAGCATNGAAGTTCAAAGGCACAGAGCTAGCAGGCACGCTGATGCCCCGGCCATGTTCTCGGCCTCGCGCTGCTCCTGCATGGCCTCGTACTGGAAGTCCTTCCTCCGGTCCGTGTGGGTGAGGAAAGATAATGGGTTAAGTCCTTAGTGTTAGACTGGCCATGAGCTCCGGCTGTGCAGACGCACCAAAGAGCCGCCAGCACAGTGGTGAGGGAGGTGGACCCGGCTTGCGTGAGCCTCTGTTCAGGGAAGAGTGCTCCTGTCAGCCACAGAGGACAGGGGGGAAGCTGCTGGCTAAGTAACTATGTGGAGGGGCTGGGAGGAGCCCACAGGTGCCTGAACCCGAACTCAGTGTGGTTCATGTGCTCAGGGCCTCCAGCAGGGGCCCCCCTCACCGACACTGGAGAGCACCACCCTATTCATGATGTCAAGAGCCTTGCTGAACTTGTCCTTGACGGATGGGGCACCAGCCCCTGGTCTGAGAACACGGACTTCCAGCCCAGGTACCACTTGGTGATCTCCTCCTAACTGGGGCTGTTACTCATCCAGGAGCAGGGCGCTTGTTGAGAGGAGACAAGTGAGAAGCCAGGGTCCACCGTGGCAACAAGTGGGAGCACAGCTTCCACTTGCTTGTATGGGTCCTACAAGCTGGTGACACTTGCAGGGTTTCAAGGACTGAATGGGGTCAGCTCGGCAGTGAAGGGCCCTGCATGTAGACTCTGCACCTTGGCCTCCCACCCACAGCCCTGGGCCGCTCTGAGGATCAGGGATGGTGCAAGTGGAGTTCTCCAGACTGCATGAGGCAAGTGTTCAATAAAAGGTGCTCACAGTGGTCCTGAGGATTCCCCTGGTAGCTTAGATGGTAAAGTGTCTGTCTATAATGCGAGAGATCTAGGTTCGATCCTTGTGTTGGGAAGATCCTCTGGAGAAGGAAATGGCAATCCACTTCCAGGACTCTTGCCTGGAGAATCCTATGGACTGAGAAGAGTGGTAGGCTACAGTCCATGGGATTGCAGAGTCGGACATGACCGAGGGGCTTCACTTTCACTTTCTTTTACTTTAATGACTTGTAAAGCTATGATAAAATTACAGATTTTTTTTTTTTTTTTTTGGACCCCTTAGCATTTGTGAAGGAACTTGGCAATGTGAAGAGAGCAAGTCCTGGTTCCGGACTAACCTGGTCTTTCACTGTCCTAGACTCAGCCCTTCAGAGCCTCATAACCCTCAGAAGGAATGACCTGGGTCATGTCCTAAACGAGGCAATTAATTCATAGGTTCTGGAGTATGGTTGAAAGGGAAAACATGGCTTTGATTTTGTACATGGGGAGAGAATCCTCTCTCCATGGACAGAAACATGGTGGGTGGATGGCCAGAATGGATTCTCTAATACAAATATCTCTTATCTGAGTTGAAGGACAGTACTGACCAGTGCAGCTATTAAGTATAGATCTACTGGCAAACCTTTCTTATTTAAATTCCAGTCTCTGTTGTTGAAAGTGGGTTATGAGTACATAGGGATTCCTGATGTTACTCTCCCTACAGTTTGTTAATGTTAGCAATTTTCTGTAACCAAAAAAGTGAGAAAATATTTTCATATCTTCTTGACAGTTCCAGGAAATTTTATGTTCTATGTGAAGAGGTTTAATTTGCTTGGTCACCATTTGTTTATAATCCTACTGATGTCTATAGTAATACACCCTCATTAATGGTGGGTAAAAATAATCAATGTGCTTTGTAATATTGCTTTTTCTTTCCTGAGTTTATCCTTGGACTTGGCACCATTAAATTCCAGTAACTTTCCTTGTATTTTTATTCTTTATATTTAAATAATCTTATTGATATTGATGGGCTTCCCGGGTGGTGTAGTGGTAAAGATCTGTCTGCCAGTTCAGGAAATGTGAGAGATACAGGTTCAATCACTGGGTCAGGAAGATCCTCTGGAGTAGGAAATGACATTCCACTCCAGAATGACATTCCACTTGCCAGGAAAACTGCATGGACAGAGGAGCCTGGCAGGCTACAGTCCTTGGTCTTGCAAAGGGTTGGACACAGCTGAGCAACTGAGCATGCATATCCATTGACATTGAGCACCATTTTATAAAGGACTTCAAACTGTTTTTCATCCACCCAAATTCTAGTTTAAACTTAACTCAATGTGAATTTTCTTATGTTGAAATACATTGCTTTAAATTTTAAAAGTTAACTTTTCTCCTCTAATAGAATGGCAGTCTGAATCTTTCAGTATTGTTTTTCTTTCCATGAACTTAATCTTTAGATCCGTGATTTAGAATCTAAATTTAGGATTATACTATTTTAAGCAGTCTTTGCGTTCTTTTTATATTTTTAAGATATTCCTTTTCATAAGTCAAGCCTATTCTTTGCAAAGCTTTCTTTGCAACCTTTGGATAATAACACAGCCTTAGGTATATGTGAAGAAGGCAATGGCAACCCACTCCAGTGTTCTTGCCTGGAGAATCCTAGGGACAGGGGAGCCTGGTAGGCTGCTGTCTATGGGCTTGCACAGAGTCGGACATGACTGAAGCACCTTAGCAGCAGCAGCAGGTATGTGTTCATATAGTGGGACTATAATCAAAACCATACTCCTCCTTGGGTAGGATTTGAACCCACCTGAACCTCAGACTGGAACTCAAACCCACGATTCTTGAACTAGGAGGGGACTTGAACCTACTGTCTTTTAATTCAAACTACTCACCTGATGTCAGAACTTAAGCCCGGGTTCTTTCATTTTGTCACAGAAGGAATTCAGTGTGAGGCAAAGTGATAGGCAAAGAGTGAGTTTATTAGTATAGTATGCTTGTGCAAGATACAAGTGGGCTGGCATGAGAGCACAGCAACCCCAGGAACCAAGGGGGCTACTACGTTTGTATAATCAAAGAAAAAATGGGGAGGGGAGAAGACCGTATTTTTCCTCATTCTCGAGCAGACATCAAGGATTAAATCATTAATTTCTCCTTCAGTCTTACATGGTGCTTCCCAGGAAGCTGAGTGGTAAAACAACCTGCCTGCCAATGCAGTCAGTAGACACAGACGATATGATCTCAGTTTCTGGGTTGAGAAGATCCCCTGCTGTAGGAGAAGGCAACCCAATCCAGTATTCTTGCCTGGAAAATTCTGTGGACATTTCAGCCTGGTGGACTACAAATCATGGGGTCTCAAAGATTCTTGACACAACTAAGCACTCCTCCTTTTTTGATCTCCTGTAGTTTAATCAGGACTGTTGTGGTGAAGTCACTCAGTCGTGTCCGACTCTTTGCAACCCCATGGACTGTAGCCTACCAGGCTCCTCAGTCCATGGAAGTTTCCAACCATGGAATGGGTTGCCATTTCCTTCTCCAGGGGATCTTCCCAACCCAGGGATCAAATCCAGGTCTAAGTCAGAACTGTTATGGCACTATTTAAATCATATGTATATTAGCAAAATGGTGATAAAAAATACTAAAATATGGTAATCAATATCAGGTTTTGATATCATGTACCCTTTTACCCAGTTTAGCTTTCCCCCTTCACCTGTATTTCTGTCTTTTGTTGTTGTTCAGTCAGTCAGTCCTGTCTCTTTGCTACCCCATGGACTGCAGCAAACCAGATTTCCCTGTCCTGCACCATCTCCAGGATTGCTTGAATTCTCATCCACTCAGTCAGTGATGCCATCAAACCATCTCATCCTCTGTCGTCCCCTTCTCCCGTCTTCAGTCTTTCCCAGCATCAGGGTTTTCAAACGAGTTGGCTCTTTGCATAAGGTGGCCAAGTATTGGAGCTTCAGCATCAGTCCTTCTGATGAGTATTCAGGGTTTTTTTCCTTTTGGATTAATTGTTTTGATCTTGCAATCCAAGGGACTCTCAAGAATCTTTCCAAACACCAGAGTTCTAAATTATCAATTCTTCAGCATTCAGCCTTCTTTATGGTCCAACTCTCACATCCATACATGACTACTGGAAAAACCATAGCTTTGACTATACAGACCTTTGTTGACAAAGTGATATCTCTGCTTTTTAATATGCTGCCTAGGTTTGTCGTAGCTTTCTATCCAAGAAGCAAGTGTCTTAATTTCATGGCTGCAGTCACCATCTGCAGTGATTTTGGAGCCCAAGAAAAGAAAGTCTCTCACTGTTTCCATTCCCCATATATTTGCCATAAAATGATGGGACTAGATTCCATGATCTTTGTTTTGTGAATGTTGAATTTTAAGCTATCCTTTTCACTTTCCTCTTTCACCTTCATCAAGAGGCTCTTCAGTTGCTCTTTGCTTTCTGCCATAAGGGTGGTGTCATCTGCATATCTGAGGTTATTGATATTTCTCCCAGCAATCTTGATTCCAGCTTGGGCTTCATCCAGTCCAGCATTTCTCTTGATGTGCTCTGCATATAAGTTAAATAAGCAGGGTGACAATATACAGCCTTGACGTACTCCTTTCCTGATTTTGAACCAGCCTGTTGTTCCAGGTCTGCTTCTAACTATTGCTTCTTGACCTGCATACAGATTTCTCAGGAGGAAGGTAAGGTGGTCTGGTATTCCCATCTCTCAGAATTTTCCACAGTTTGTTGTGATTCACACAGTCAAAGACTTTAGCGTAATGAAGCAGAAGTGGATATTTTTTCTGGAATTCTCTTCCTTTTTCTGTGATCCAAAAAATGTTGGCGATTTGATCTGATTCCTCTGCCTTTTCTAAATCCAGCTTAAACACCGAGAAGTTTTCAGTTCATGCACAGTTAAAGCCTGGCTTGGAGAATTTTTGAGCATTACTTTGATAGCATGTGAAATGAGTGCAGTTGTGAGGTAGTTTGAACATTCTTGGCATTGCCTTTCTTTAGGATTGGAATGATAACTGACCTTTTCCAGTCCTGTGGCCACTGCTGAGTTTTCCAAATTTGCTGGCATATTGAGTGCAGCACCTTCACAGCATCATCTTTTAGGATTTGAAATAGCTCAGCTGGCCTTCCATCACCTCCACTATCTTTGTCCTGATGCTTCCTAAGACCCACTTGACTTTGCACTCCAGGATGTCTGGCTCTAGGTGAGTGATCATACCATCATGGTTATCTGGGTCATGAAGATCTTTTTTTTGTATCATTCTTTGTGTTAGTACTACCTCTTCTCAATATCTTCTGCTTCTGTTAGGTCCGTACCATTTTTGTCCTTTATTGTGCCCATCTTTGCATGAAATGTTCCCTTGGTAGCTCTAATTTTCTTGAAGAGACCTCTAGTCTTTCCCATTCTATTGTTTCCCTCTATTTCTTTGTATTGTTCACTTAGGAAGGTTTTCTTATCTCTTCTTGCTATTCTTTGGAACTCTGTATTCAGATGGGTATATCTTTCCTTTTTTCTTTTGCCTTTCACTTCTCTTCTTTTCTCAGCAATCTGTTACAGCTCCTCAGACAGCTGTTTTGTATTTGCATTTCTTTTTCTTGGGGATGGTTTTGATCACAGCCTCCTGTACAATGTTATGAACATTCATCCATGGTTCTTAGACACTCTTGTCTATAAGACCTAATCCCTTGAATCTATATGTCACTTCCACTGTATAATCATAAAGGATTTAAGTTATACCTGAATGGTCTAGTGGTTTTCCCTACTTTCTTCAATTTAAGTGTGAATTTTGCAATAAGCATGCTATCATCTGAGCCACAGTTAGCTCCTGGTCTTGTTCTTGCTGACGGTATAGAGCTCCTCAATCTTCAACTGCAAAGAATATAATCAATCTGATTTCAGTATTGACCATCTGGTGATGTCTGTATGTAGCGTTGTTTCTCGTGTTGTTGGAAGAGGGTATTGGCTTCTGTCTTGGCATGCAGAAATGCTACTCTTGTCTTGTTTTTTTAATTATCAAAATTTGTGGCTTGAGTGTGTTTGGCACATGGATATATCTGTCTCCCTTCAAGGAAGTGTAGGTTGTTGCTAGGGATTCTTTTCTTAAGTTTTCATTAACTTACAACAATCTCCTTTAAATTTCTATCTTTAATCCCCTAGTGGAATTAAACTGACTAATTATTCTAATCTATTCCTATAATAATCACAATTACATGTATTTCCTATACCAACCTTTATTAATTTAATAAGAATAAATTTCCTTTTTTGTATTATAATTTGTAATTTTTAATTTAATTTTTTATTTTATATTGGGGTATATTTGATTTACAATGTTGTATTAGTTTCAGGTATATGGCAAAGTTATTCAGTTATACATATATATGTATAGCCAGTGCTTTTCAGATTCTTGCCCCATTTAGCTTATTACAGAATATTGAGCAGAGTTTCCTGTGTTATACAGTAAGTCCTTGTTGGTTATCTATTTTATATTAGTAATATGTAATATTAATTTCAAATCCCTAATTTGTCCTGCCTCCACACCTTTCCAGTTTGGTAACCATAAATTTGTTTTTGAAGTCTATTTCTGTTTTGTAGACAAATCCATACATACCATTTTTTTTCAGACTCCACATGTAAGTGATTCCATGATAATTGTCTTTCTCTGAGTTACTTGACTTAGTATGATTATCTCTGGGTTTATCCATGTGGCTGAAAATGGCATTATTCCATTCTTTTCTTCTGGCTAAAATTGTTGTCTGTGTGTATGTGTATACACATAAACACACACATGCATATACACATACATATATATATACACACATTGCATCTTCTTCCTTTATCTGCTGCTCTGTTGATGGGCATGCAGGTTTTTACCATGTCTTGGCTATTGTAAATAATGCTGCAGTGAACGTAAGAGTGCATGCAACTTTTTGAGTTATTATCTTATTGGATATACACCCAGGAGTGGGATAGATGTATTATATGGTAGTTCTGTTTTTAGTTTTTTAAGGAACTCTCATTCTGCTCTCCATAGTGATTGTGCCAGTTTACATTCCCACCAACAATGGGGGAGGATTCTCTTTCCACCACACCCTCTCCATCACTTATTTGTAGGCTTTATGATGATTGCCATTCTGACCAGTGTGAAGTCATCCTTCATTGTAGTTTTGATTTGCATTTTTCCAATAAAAATATTGAAGTCTTTTCATGTGCCTTTTGGCCATCTGTATGTCCTCTTTGGACAAATGTCTATTTAGACCTTCTTCCCATTTCTTTGTTTACTTCATATTGAGCTACATGAGCTGTTTGTTAATTTTGGAGATTTAATTGTCGGTCACATTGTTTGGAAATACTTTCTTCCATTCTGTGTGTTGTCTTTTTGACCTGTTTATGGTTCTCTTTGCTCTGAAAAGCCTTTGAGTTTAATTAGGCTTCATTTGATATTTTTATTTTTACTTTGATTCTTCTAGGAGGTGGAACCAAAGAGCTATTGTTGCAATTTATGTCAAAGTATGTTCTGTCTATATTTTTCCATAGCATTTTTATATTATCTGATCTTACATTTATGTCTTTAATTCATTTTGAGTTTATTTTTGTGTATTGTGTTAGAAAATGTTCTAATTTCATTCTTTTACATGTACTTGCCCAGTTTTCCCAGCACCACTATGTGAAGAGACTGACTTTTCTCCGTTGTATGTTCCTGCCTTCTTTGTCCTAAATTAATGGACCATAAGTGGATGAATTTACTTCTGGGCTTTCTATCCTGTGCCATTGATCTATATTCCCCTTTTGTTCCAATATCTTACTATTTTGATTGCTGCAGCTTTGTAATATAGTCTAAAGTCAGGGAGCCTGATTCCTGTTTTTTCTTTCTGAAAATCGCTTTGGCTCTTCAGGGTCTTTTGTGTTTCCACACAGATTGTAAAGTTGTTGTTTTTTTTTTTTCCCTAGTTTTTCTTGGTATGAGCCTTTGGTCATTATGTAGTATCCTTTTTTATCTCTAGTGATGGTCTTTATTTTAAAGTCTATTTTGCCTGATATGAGTATTGCTGTTCCAGCTTTCTTTTGATTTCTGTTTGCACAGAACATCTTTTTCTATCCTCTCATTTTCAGTCTGTATATGTCCGGGATATGAAGTAGGTCTCTTATAGACAGCATATATGTGGGTCTTGTTTGTGTGTATCTTTGGTCAGTCTGTATCTTTTAGTTGCAGCATTTTAATCCCCTTACACTTAAGGTCATTATTGAGATGTATGTCTTTATTGCCATTTTGTGTTTGGATCACTTTTTATTTTTTGTGTGTACATCTATTGTAGATTTTTGGCTTGTGATTCCCATGAGGTTTTGATATACTCGGCTACATATTTAATACAGCAGCTAACAAGATTGTTTTCAGTTTCTGGTCTCTTAATTTCAAATGCATTTTCAATACAGTATGTCCCCTACATACACACCTTCAAGTTGCAAACTTTAAAGATGTGAATGTTTCTTTACGTGTCAAATCACATAAATTAGTTTGTATGTCTAGCATACATTGTCACATGCACGCATCCTTTACAAGTGGTGGTGTTTTTGTGTCCTTTATTGTACAATACTGTGTAGAGTACAGTACTACAGCATCTTTATTTCAAGTCCAGAATGTCCAGAAGCAAGAGATAGATAGAATTAAATCTAGCAAGGAACCAGAACCTGTGCTATTAATATCAGGCATGAGTAGGATTGCAGCTTAGCCTCCATCTCCTGTTGCTGACAAACCTTCGGCTCTAACATCTTCTACCTCTTCTCCCTCCTCCAGTCAGCAGTTCTTCTTGCTTGTTCACTTGATGCTACTCCTTGTATACCAGCTGTTGTACTATACTCGTGTACTTCTCAAGGTACTATACTGTAAGATTAAAGAGGTACTCTTTATTATTTGCTGTTTTTTATTTGTGTGAAAATCATTATAAACTTATTACAGTACAATGCTATATAGCTGATTATGTTAGTTGGGTACCTAAAATAACTTTGTGGGACTTATGAACAAACTGAATATATAAATTTGCTCCTAGAATGGAACTGTTCGTATGTCGGGGACTCACTGTATCCTGAATTTGTACTCACTTAACAGTTGCTGGTTTTGATTCTGTGCTTGTTTGTGGATGACTTCTTACTTTTATTGTATGTTTGCCCTTACTGTTGATCTTCCATATATGTGATACTTCTGTTTCTAGCCATGGCCTTTCCTGTGTAGAGTCCGTTAGGAGTTGTTGTAAAGGTGTTGTGATGTCAGATTGTCTTAACTTCACTTGCCTGTGCAGTTTTTTTATTTCTCTATTGAATCTGAACAAGAGCCAAGTTTACTAGCTTTTTGATTATTATATCTTTTTTTAAATCACATTTTCTCCTTCTCAATTCTTCCCCAATGACATGTGCTTGCATGTACACATGTGAAGGTGCAAAAATATACATTTATCAGTGGTACCTATTATACTTTTTTTATGATCTATGATTGGCCAATGCATAAAACATAAAATGATTCTTACAACTTAAGCAGAATATACTTTTAGAATATCCTGCTTGAACCAATCCTATTTTTAAAGAATTTAATGCCATTCAACATTTAGTTTTCAGTTTGTTTTTTTACATCTTTCAATTTTGTGGTGTAACGCTGTATAAATTTTATCATTTTATTCCTGACTCATGTTCCAAATGCCTTGTTGGTTATAATAATGGGTATTTTGTGGAATTGCAGCTCTTAAAGGAAATAAGCTGATAAATCCTCAGTTCAGTTCTGTCACTCAGTCGTGTGCGACTCTTTGTGACCCCATGGACTGCAGCATGCCAGGCTTCCCCTGTCCACTCCCAGAGATTACTCAAACTCATGTCCATCAAGTCAGTGATGCCATCCAGCCAGCTTATCCTCTGTTGTCACCTTTCTTCTCCAGGCTTCAATCTTTCCCAGCATCAGGATCTTTTCCAGTGAGTCAGCTCTTTGCATCAGGTGACCAAAGTTTTGGAGATTCAGCTTCAGTATCAGTTCTTCCAATGAATATTCAGGAATGATTTCCTTTAGGATGGACAGGTTGGATCTCCTTTCAGTACAAGGGACTCTCAAGAGTCTTCTCCAAAACCACAGTTCAAAAGCATCAATTCTTCGGCACTCAACTTTCTTTATAATCCAACTCTTACATCCATACATGACTACTGGAAAAACCATAGCTTTGACTAGATGGACCGTTGTTGGCAAAGTAATGTTTCTGCTTTTTAATATGCTATCTAGGTTGGTCATAGCTTTTCTTCCAAGGAGTAAGCGTCTTTTAATTTCATGGCTGCAGTCACCATCTAATGTACTTAAACAGTTTTTACAGTACAGCAGAATGACTTAGTAGAATCATTAGAGCATTTAGGCAGGATGAACAGCAAAGGCAGTTTTATTTTCATACTAGCTGGATAGTGACTATGCATTTGGTATGTGTCCTTGTATATGTGAAGTGGAAGCAGCAATGACACTTGCAGCTTTTCCGGCCAAAATATCTTCTTAGCAAGGACACCAGATTTTGAAGACAGATAAAGGTTTTTCACCTTGCTTCTTTCACTTAATAGCCTATGTGACCTTCAGCAACAATTTCAACTTACTAAGGACCAATTTCCTGTTTTTTTGAGAATAGACAATAACAGACATTGTACATTCTTGAGAGGATTCATATAAATTACTTGATACCAGTGCTTGGCATGTAACTGTATTCTGTTCATGTAGTGGTAAAGATTATAGAAGTAGAGGAAAGGGTGAATATAAATAAATAAATTTGGCAGGTTTGTAAACTATGTATGTTTTCCTTGGTTTATAAACATTATTTATGGTAGCTAATTTTAATATACAGGTTTTATATTACTCTTGATGTTAGATGAGATTAATCAAAAATTTGGAGAGAAAACCATTATATATTTTTATTCATATAGCAATATTCTATAAAATTCAAAACCTCCACATATTCAAAAGTCAGATAAATCAGCAGTATAAAATAATAAAAAATATACATAATAAAATTCCTCTTTTTCATCCTGTTTTGCTTTTTCTACAGAATGTGATAGTTATTTGTTGTCTGTTTAATAAGTACACATATGTTTTATGAACCAGAATTTTTTAAAAGGTGTGTTTATAGTTTAATAAACACAATTTAATAAATATTAAATTTTAACAAACACAATTTAATAAATATTAATATTTTCATTCCTTGGAAAGTGTCTGGGGTTTAGTTACTTATAAAATGTATCTGCCAAAAATTGAATTGTTTAATACTCCTTTTTCCTTCTGAGAGAATCTGGAAGAAGAAATTGAATTGTTTGCTTATATATAAAAATATTGGAAAAAAGCTACCTTAAATCACATGCATGTGGAAATTAATTGATGGTCCATAAAAATAAATTTTAATGTACTTCAAATGTTTCTTTTCTCCAGGTTGCTTCCTTGTAATTCTTTTATGTAAGGTGAAAGGAAGTATTTAAATAAGTTCTGTTGTAATTTAATTAAAATATTATTTGGGCTTTCATTTCATTTTCAAAATAATATTGGAAAAATTAAGATAAACCTAAAATCCTTTGATATAGAATTCTATCCTCTCTGTCATGGACTTGATTTACCACAGTCTCATGTCTTTCTATGGTCCCTTTCATTGTTTCTCCTTAGGCAAGTTTGAACTAGTAGCTGTTTATATATATATCTTTGTCAGGGTCTCGCTCACTTCTAAATATTTTCAAATGTCATTGCCTGAGAAAGACCCCATATCACTTCCACACCAAGTGGCTATTTTTTTTTTTTTTGCAAATAACCATTCAGTGACAGCAAATGTTACGTGTTACTACTTTTTTGCCCTCTCCTCACATTCTAATTGGAGAAGGCAATGGCAACCCACTCCAGTACTCTTGCCTGGAAAATCCCATGGACAAAGCAGCCTGGTAGGCTGCAGTCCATGAGGTCGCTAAGAGTCAAGCACGACTGAGAGACTTCACTTTCACTTTTCACTTTCATTCATTGGAGAAGGAAATGGCAACCCACTCCAGTGTTCTTGCCTGGAGAATCCCAGGGATGGTGGAGCCTGGTGGGCTGCCATCTATGGGGTCGCACAGAGTTGGACACGACTGAAGCAACTTAGCAGCAGTAACAGCAGCACATTCTAATAGGAGTCTAAATAAACACAACATGTTAATTCTCATTTTAAATTTATACTGGAAAAAGTGGCCACATTTTCACTTACCTTTTTCAAAAAATGAAAACCATCCCTTTACATATTACATCTTAGATTATCTAATATCCATTTCACTATTGTCTGAATAGCAGCTCTAGAAGTTTTGTAAGAGGGAAGTTAGAAGGTTTGGTCATTAATAATCCATACGGTATTTTTTGTAAATACATATCAGTCTCAAATTATGTTTACCTAAATTATGTATGTATTTTGTTAACCAACTTGGATAACTTTGATATCTTATTAAGGATTTAAGGGAAAGAGCAAGAGAGTTCCAGAAAAACATCTAAAGAGCTTCTTGATGAAAGTGAAAGAGGAGAATGAAAAAGTTGGCTTTAAGCTCAACATTCAGAAAACTAAGATCANTCATGCAAAATGCTGGGCTCGATGAAGCACAAGCTGGAATCTTGATTGATGGGAATATTGCTGGGAGAAATATCAATAACCTCAGATATACAGATGACACCACCCTTATGGCAGAAAGTGAAGGAGAACTAAAGAGCCTCTTGATGAAAGTGAAAGAGGAGAGTGAAAAAGTTGGCTTTAAGCTCAACATTCAGAAAACTAAGATCATGGCATCCAGTCCCATCACTTCATGGCAAATAGATGGGGAAACAGTGGAAACAGTGCCTGACTTTATTTTTCTGGGCTCCAAAATCACTGCAGATGGTGATTGCAGTCATGAAATTAAAAGACACTTTCTCCTTAGAAGGAAAGTTATGACCAACCTAGACAGCATATTAAAAAGCAGAGACATTACTTTGCCAACAAAGGTCCATCTAGTCAAGGCTATGGTTTTTCCAGTGGTCATGCATGAATGTGAGAGTTGGACTATAAAGGAAGATGAGCACGAAAGAATTGATGCTTTTGAACTATAGTGTTGGAGAAGACTCTTGAGAGTCCCTTGAACTGTAAGGAGATCCAACCAGTCCATCCTAAAGGAAATCAGTCCTGATAATTCATTGGAAGGACTGATGCTGAAACTGAAAAATCCAATACTGTGGCCACCTGATGAGAAGAATTGACTCATTAGAAAAGACTCTGATGCTGGGAAAGATTGAAGGTGAGAGGAAAAGGGGTTGACAGAGGATGAAATGGTTGGATGGCATCACTGACTCAATGGACATGAATTTGAGCAGGCTCTGGGAGTTGGTAATGGATAGGAAAGCCTGGCGTGCTGCAGTCCATGGGGTCACAAAGAGTGGGACATGACTGAGCAACTGAACTGAACTGCCCATGCCTTTTCCCACAGAGATAACCTCATTTTATAGCTCCTTTGTGTATATGCACAGAAAAAAAAGTTTAAAAAAAAATTAAATGGAAGTAAGGCAGAAAACAAGATGGAATGAAGACCAGCAGATTTCAGTTTTGTAAAACTCAGGAAAGGGTCAGAGGTTAAGACTTCTTAGAGATTCTAAGAAGAGGCTCCAGAGCAAGGAAGGGGTATGAGTGTGGGAGGGGAGGGGAAGGAGATAGGAAATGAATTCTGTCTTGTCTTCAAAGATGTTGGCAGAGGTAGGGGGGCCCTCATTTTTCCATCATTAAAGAAACAATCGTTGGCACAAAAATAAAATTAAAGAAATGATGAATTGCTCATCTCTTCCCTATGGTTCATACATTTGCCCATAAGATTCTGACTTCCTTGGGTTTTTAATGGAAACTGTTTCTGCAGAACCATTTTTGTTGCTGTTAGCAATTTATCTGCACAAGTGGCTAAATGTCATAGCAAAAGAGAGAGGGAAAGAGAAAAAAAGAAGAGAGAAGATCCTAAAACAGAGACTGTTTACAAACTGTAGTGTGTGGTGAAAAGACTGCTCTCTGGCTCTACTTCTAGTAATTAGATTTGGGGATTGCACCCAGCCCTCGTTCTGCCGCCAGAGTAAAATCACAGTTCTTCTTGCCTTATGCACAGACACAGATTTGGTTTCATCTGTCACTGCTGGCTATCTTGCCAAGGTGAATAATCTAGATTAAGAATTCCCAAGGTCTTTGTACACTTAAGGAAATGCACCACCTATGAAGAGGAGGTGTGAAATGCCTTCTATATGGGCTAGCCAGGCTCTCTCTTAAATTAGCTAGTTCAAAATGCTTTAATATGCCAAGGGGTTTCCCTGGGACTTCTGTACTTGAATCATGACATTTGTTAAAAGGAACGATGGAATGGACATAAAAAAAATTCCTATTATACATGGAGCTGTACTTTAGATCATTTTTCTTATAATGTTCCTAAGAAATGTTTTTAATATACTCAAGAGCCTTGAGAGATTATAGAAGATAGGGAACGCAAGGTTAACCTGAAATATCACAGATGGCTTTGCTCTTGAATGTAGATCAAAGCCACGGGAATTTGGGGGCCTGTTAAGCATATTTGTGTTTTACCAGAAGGCAGCAAATCCACTCAGAAAATCCACCACAGATCATCACTAGATTGCTCCATGGTCTGTTTGGAGGGATTTGTCTTAGAATTTCTGAGGCGCATAGGCTTATTTCCACGACACTTTGAACTTTAAAGCTCTTTTCTTTAGAATTTGTTGCACATTCTCTTGCTTCTTGAGATTCCACAGGCTCCCACATGAGAGAGAGTCTTCCATGGGGAACTTGCAGGGTGCAGTAGCTACAGCCCTTCACTGGTTTCTCCGGGCCTGAAGAATACTCGCAGGCTCACACTTTATTCTGAGAGGAAGGTTGCATTGCCCAGTTCACCCCTCTGTGTCTGTGACTTGCTTCCTTTCTTCTACCTCAAGCTTTTTTGCTTCCTTTTACTGAAGTCTGGTGAATTTCCTCTCCGCCTCTCTTGGCGATACCTAAGAGAAGGTCGCTCTTTCTAAAATAATCCAAATCTAGAACGAACTAAAAGACTCTTTGGTCTAATAAGATGTGAGGGAATCAGAATGAGGTTAAATTTAGCAGTGAGATAGGTCTGCTGGTCTTTTAAACTCTCCATTCTGAGGCCAGACCGCTGCAAGGGTCTCTACCCTTCCTTCTTTCAGTTTCGTGATCCGAAGCTCTTTACTTTCTTCCTCCCCCTTCCAGTCACAGGATTAAAATGTTCTGAAGTGACCAGTAACTGGGGTAGAGCCTGGGTGGGGATTGGAGACAAAGGGACTGAAAACGGCTAAGGGAGTTGGAGAAGGGAACCGAGAGAGGGGAGGGACACGAGAGTGTTGTCAGGGAATGAGGCGGGTGTTTATGGCTGAGGGATGAGGATCTTGTGGTACCCGCCAGGAATCTGGGACTAGAGCCCCGCCCTGGTGCATCAAGAAAGAAGGGTCAAGATCTTAAGATATAGATGAGCCACTCTGAGTGCCCCAGAGACCAGGCCTGACAATACCCCCCAGGATTCCGTGTGTGTGCTCACAAAGCTAAAATCAGACCTTTTGTTTATTTGTTTTTTTGGACTGTATGCCCTCTTCCTTCCTTCTGTGATAAAGGGTATAAAGATGGTATAACACAAGTAATGTAAGTTATTAGCAGCAAAATCAGAAAATACAGGTAAGTGGGGAAAAAATTGTAACATATTCTGAAATCTCAGCATCCTGTCAAGTCCATAATTTAAGAGTGGTATAGAGACAACTGGGCTTCACTGGTAGCTCAGAGATAAAGAATCTGCCTGTAATGCAGGAGATGTGGATTCAGTCCCTGACAGATCCTTGGAGAAGGAAATGGCAACCTACTCTACTGCTCTTGCCTGGGAAATCCAATGGATAGAGGAGCCTGGTGGGCCGAAGTCCACGGGGTTGCAAGAGTCAGAAATGACTTAGCGACTACACCACCATAGAAACGACTAGATATTTTCCCATGAAAATGGGTGCAAAATCAGCCAAGAGCACAGCAGATTCATACTAGAGCTGGCAGAGAGTTCCAGGAGGGATGTCACCAGGGAAAAAATTGAGCCTAATGTGTTTGACCACAGTGAGGGGGAATTTCACAGTTTTGACAGAATCTAGGAAGAATTGGTACTAGGTAAAAAGCAAATCAAAGCAAATAAAATATGAGGCAACTTTTAAATCTAGAGGAAAAAAGTGTCACACGGAAAGGAACTGTAGTCATAGTATACTGTGTGTTTCAGCTATGAGCTGTATTTAGACTTTATAATATAAAATGCCATGTATTATTTTTTTAAGATTTATTTTACTTTTGGCTGTGGTGGGTCTTTATTGAAATCCATGGGCTTCTCAATGTGGTGGCTTCTCTTGTTGCAGAGCATGAGCTCTGTGCGTGCAGGCTCAGTAGCTGTGGCTTGCAGGCTGTAGAGTTTGGGTTCAGTAGTTGTGAGAAACAGTAGATGCTCCCCGGAATGTGGGATCATCCTGGACCAGGGATCGAACCGCTGTCCCTTGCATTGCAAGGTGGTTTCTTAACCACTGGACCACCAAGGAAGCCCTATATATTATTTTGTGTCTATTTAATAATAACTCTAGATATACAAGAAGCTACAAAGACAGCACAGAGTTACCACTGATCTTTCACCTGGTTTTCCCAAATGGTTATACATATATAACTATAATCCAATATCAAACAGGAAATTTATATTGGTGCCATGTGTATGTATTAATTGCATGCCATTTTATCACATGTAGATTCATGTGATCACCCCTGCAATCAAGATATAGAGCCATTCCATCATCCCAAATTTCCCTTATGTTGCTCCTTTATAGTCCACTGCATACCCCACTCCCTCCATCCCTAGCATTACCCTGGCAACCAGGAAGCTATTCTATCTCTGTAATTTTATCATTTGAATAATATATAAACAGAATTACTCTGTAAGATTTGCTTTTTTTCACTCAGCATAATACCCATCTAGTTGTTGCATGTATCAAGCTGCTGCTGCTGCTAAGTCATTTCAGTTGTGTCTGACCCTATGGACAGCAACCCTCCAGGCTCCTCTGTCCACAGGACTCTCCAGACAAGAATACTGAAGTGGGTTGCCATTTCCTTCTCCTCATGTCTCAAGAGTTTGTTGCTTTATATTGTTGAGTAATATTCCAACTAAATATATTTTTGATAATGAATTTTCTTTTTTAACTTTTTATTTTATATTGGGGTATAGCTGTAATCAATGTTGTGATAGTTTCCAGTGAACAGTGAAGGGACTCAGCCATATATATACAGGTATACATTCTCCCCCAAACTCCCCTTCCATCCTGGCTGCTATATAACATTGAGAGAGTTCCATGTGCCATACAGTAGGTCTTTGTTGGTTACCCATTTTAAATATAGCAGCATATACATGTCCATTTCAAACTTCCAGACTACCCCTTTGCCCTAGCAACCATAAATTCATTCTTAAGTCTGTCTCTTTCTGTTTTGTAAGTAAGTTCATCTGTATCATTTCTTCTTAGATTCCACATATTAGGGTTGTCATATGATATTTCTCATTCTCTGACTTACTTCACTCAGTATGACAGTTTTTAGGTTCATCCATTCCAACTAAATATTGTTTTAAACAAAAATTGTGATGTAATACCTGGCCATCCAGGACCAGTAATGATAATACCTAGCAATTATTGAGTCCTTAAAATTTGCCAGACACTGTGCTCAGTGCTTTATCTGCATTATCTCATTTAATCCCTACAATAGCAACAACAGCAATGACTTTTATTATCTCATCTTACAGACAGGAAACTGAGGCTCAGAGAGGTCAGGTAGCTTTCTCAGGGCTAAACAGCTAATAAGCTTAGTCTGGCCCAGAGTTCAAGCTCTTCTCACAAACATATACCGAGGAAAGAGTACAGCAATTTATTTCTAGGCCTCAGAAGGAGGAAAGCCAAAGGCTGTAACTGCCGTATTATCTCCCTGCAGGAGACGTGCTAGCTGGCCCAGCCCTCCTCTAAGTAAAGTCTGAAAAGCACAGACTCTCAAAGCTTAGAAACTCAACTTCCAGTATTAAGCCACTAAAACTAGATTTACCTTTACAACAGAAGTAGACTGACTTATAGATGGCCTCTTAGCTTTATAACTTCACCAAAGACTCCAGGATCCTTCACTAAATGGAGGCCATTAAGAGAGTGTAAGTGGCAATGTGAAGATTTAATATGTACATAAATATAAAAATCAAACTCAGAGCCAGTTTTGAGACAAATGCCTTTAGGCCCTAAATAAGCCTGAGTGGTTTTTTACAAAACCTTATAAAATGCTTATCATGATAAATGAGCAACCAAATGTTCTGACTATAGGGTTAAATTACAATAATTTACTAACTTGCCAAAACCAGAGGAAGAATAATTCCCAAAGAAAAGGCATCTTAGGCTAGAGATGATGGGCACCATTTAACCCTCTCTGCCTCCTAGAGCTCTTCCTGGGAGAAGCATGACTGCTCAGGCCCCCAGATGACCTGGGCACTTGCTTTGCTGATTCAGTCACCAGCTCCTGCGGTCTCCCACCAGCCCTTTCTGCAGACAGATTAATGATGACTGACATAAGCATCAGCAAGAAGCGCTAGTCAGAAGGATGGCTCTCCTTCTTGGGAACAACTCTGTTGATGGCTGCGGTAAGCCCGTGGTAATGACAAAATCTTCTCAGCATCCTTGTACTGTGTCTCTGGGTGCTGGTGATGAAAACCTTGCTCGAACAATGAAAATAAGGATAACAGCTCACATCCCTGAAATGCTTGCATATCAGGAATTTTACATGTGTCATTTCCTTTAGCCTTTACGAAAATTCTGAGTTAGGTAATACGATCATTTTCATTTATGAGTGGGAAAACGAAGTTGGAGACGTGAGATGACCACGGTCACCCAGCTGACCTCAGTGATGCTGAGTGAACCAAACAGGCTGATTTTCTTATATGAACCTCGGGGTCACCAAATAGCTGACGGTGATCCTCGGTGTTTTCTGACATTTTTAACTGCTAAATCACTTCAGTNTGGATGAGTAATATCACATCTTTATCCAGGCATCTATGGACACTTGGTTTGCTTCCATATCCTGACTATTGTAAATAATGCTGCAATGAACATTGGGGTGCATATATCTTTTCAAACTATTGTTTTCATTTTCTTCGGATAAATACCCAGAAGTGGAATTTCTGGGTTGTATGATAGTTCTATTTTTAATTTTTTGAGGAAATTCTATACTGTTTTCCATAGTGGCTGTACCAGCTTACATTCCCACCAACAGTGCACAAGCTGACAGATGTGAAATGTAATGTAGGCATAGACAGTGTAGTCAATAATATTGTAATAACTTTGTATGGTGACAGATGGTAACTAGACTCATAGTGGTGATCATTTTGTAATGTATAAAAATATCAAATCACTATGTTGAACATCTGGAACTATTATAATATTGTAAGTCAACCATACTTCAGTAAAAATAAATAAATAAGAGCAATATATGTATCACTTTATAAGAGAACCCACACACTCGTCCCCAAATAATCTTGAGAGCTAAAGAGTGGGAGTCTAGGACAAACAAGAGGCCATGAGTTCATCGTTGTTGAAGCTTGGTGATGGACACATGGGGCTTTGTTGCACTATTTTCTCTGCTTGTATACATGATTGAAATTTTTCATAACAAAAGTTAAAAAAAAAAAGAACTCTCAGAAAGAGTAGCCATAAATGAAGGAAGAAGAAAAAAACAGGGGAAGTATAATATCTTAGGATCCAAGAGATGCTTCAGGAAGGAGAGAGTGTTGGGTGGGGCAGATGCAACTGATGGGTCAGGCAGTTGAGCCCTGAGGGTGATGCCAGGCCTTCTCTCGCATCAGAGGGAGTTCCATGCTGCTGCTGCTGCTGCTGCTGCTAAGTCGCTTCAGTCGTGTCCGACTCTGTGCGACCCCATAGACGGCAGCCCACCAGGCTCCCCTGTCCCTGGGATTCTCCAGGCAAGAACACGGGAGTGGGTGAGTTCCATACTGCCCAGGACAGTGTTATGGGGCAGGGGTTTCCTTAGTCTCCTCACTTGCTGACCTCATCCCTATTTACCCAGAGCACTTAGAGATCCTCCTGCAGGTAGTGCTCTCAGAGTCCTTGAGGCAGCTGTGTGGGTGACACCATCCACCTCTCCAGTGTATGCTGTGCCAGGGCTCATTTTTTCGTTTGCTTGTTTTGTTTCTCTTTCCTTAAAATTATACTTTTCTTCCACTCCAACTCTCAGTAGATGATTGTTTTACTAAATAAAGGAGATTATTTAAGCAACTATCTCTTCATTCTTATCAGTGTATTTCTTTTCTAATTTCTTTTGGCCATACCATGCCACATGCAGGACTTCAGTTCCCTAGCCAGGGATCGAATCTGCATCTCCTGCATTGTAAGCACAGACTTTCAACCACTGGACTGCCAGGGAAGTTCCCAGGGGTCAGTTTTAAAAGATCTGTTGACAGGATGGTCAAAGGGGGACTTAGTGA
The DNA here is from genome assembly GCA_006410875.1 of Neotragus pygmaeus. NCBI lineage: Eukaryota > Metazoa > Chordata > Mammalia > Artiodactyla > Bovidae > Neotragus > Neotragus pygmaeus. The sequence goes on along the minus strand of SJYV01048849.1, from coordinate 312,755 downwards.
AGCCACCATGAGCATGCAAATTTAGTTTCCAGAGTTAAGACCAAAGGTTACTGATTTGTTAATTATAATCTCATAAAGAAGCTCTTATTTGTTTCAAGATTACCTCAATCATGTTTTACGCTTTGGTAGTGATCTTATTCTTAGAAGGAAGAAAATTTGCAGGAGATTAACTGCTTGGGCCACATTTTCCCAATTCTGTTAAATAGCCTCCCTCTCTCTAGCCGTCTTTGTTGCCCCACCCCATACCCTCTTCCTCCCTTTCCGTTAACTGTCTACTGTAGGCAGTGAATGTAGTGTCTGGAAGTTTCTGGTTTACAGCCCACCCCCACCCTGGTCTCTTTTTAAAAAACTTTAAAAAAAATTTTATATTAGAGTATAGTTGATTAGTTTCATGTGTACAGCAAAGTGATTATTACATATACATATATTCAATTCTTTTTCAGATTTTTTTCTCCATATAGGTTATTACAGAATATTGGGTAGACTTTCTTGTGCTATACAATAGGTCCTTGTTGATTATCTTTTTTATCTTTGTTTTGTTGTTCACTCACTCAGTTGTGCCCAATCCTCTGTGACTCCATGGATGGCAGCATGCTANAATTCTTTTTCAGATTTTTTTCTCCATATAGGTTATTACAGAATATTGGGTAGACTTTCTTGTGCTATACAATAGGTCCTTGTTGATTATCTTTTTTATCTTTGTTTTGTTGTTCACTCACTCAGTTGTGCCCAATCCTCTGTGACTCCATGGATGGCAGCATGCTAGGCTTCCCTGTCCTTCACTATTTCATTTAGCTCAAACTCATGTCCACTGAGTCGATGATGCCATCCAACCATCTTATTCTCTGTCACCCCCTTCTTCTCCTACCCTCCATCTTTCCCAGCATCAGGGTCTTTTCCAGTGAGTCAGCTCTTCACATCAGGTGGCTAAAGTATTGGAGCTTCAATAGTAGTGTATATCTGTTAATTCCAAACTCCTAATTTATTTGTCCCCCCACCTTTCCCCTTTGGTAGCCGTGAATTTGTTTTTGAAGTCCGAGAGTCTGTTTATGTTTCGTAAATAATTTCATTTGTATTACTTGCATTGATTCTACATCTAAGTGATAGCATATAATATTTGTCTTTGCCTGTCTGTCTTACTTAACTTAGTATACCAATCTCTAGGTTCANGATATTGAGGCTGAATCTCCAAAACTTTGGCCACCTGATGTGAAGAGCTCACTCATTGGAAAAGACCCTGATGCTGGGAAAGATTGAGGGCAGGAGGAGAAGGGGACAGCAGAGGATGAGATGGTTGGATGGCATCACTGACTCGATGGACATGGGTTTGGGTGAACTCAGGGAGTTGGTGATGGACAGGGAGGCCTGGCATGTGTGGTTCTTGGGGTCGCAATGAGTTGGACACAACTGAGCAACTGAACTGAACTGAAGGGAAAGAGAGAGTGTTCACTTTTAAGTGAATTTAATTTAAGGGAAAGAGTATTTCTTAAGGAGAGGGAAACGAAGAGAAAAGGATGAGTAACCTGAGGGGAGAAGGGGAGGAGAAGAAACAGTTTTGTGTATTGTTAGTGAGGTTTGTGATGACTACTATCTCTTCCTGGAAAAAAATTAAATGATGAGTTATATCAGTTTTTATCATTAAAATATTATACAGCTATTTTATTGACCAAGTAAATAAAATAAAATAAAATTCTTAAATCAACATAAGACAAAAGCAGAACCTAGTGGAATCACATGAACTTCTTGGGAAACCCAAGTTAAACTTGTTAACTTAAACTTTGCAGGCTCATTGAAATGGATGGTAATCATAGTAAAAAATCCCAAGATGAGGATCACAAGTGCTGTGATCATGTAAGTACAGCACTCTGAGCTGTGCTAGACACACAGTGAACACATTATAATAAATATGCAAAGATAATTTTTACTCTAAGTGACACATTTAGTAACAAGAAGACAAGAGCCAGAGGCCCAGTCACATTGTGTGTATATGCATGCTAAGTCTCTTCAGTCGTGTCCAACTCTTTTTTTGCAACCCTATGGACTGTAGCCCACCAGGCTCCCAGTTTGCCATTTCCTCCTCCAAGGGATCTTCTTGACCCAGGGACTGAACTGAGTCTCTTGTGTCTCTTGCATTGATTGGCAGACGGGGGAAGCCAGTCTCATTAATAGACCAGAATTAGTTCATTTGCATTTGAGATATGAAATCCCAAACTTTGCTCATGTTTTGTATCTCTTAATTATAACAGGGTTGGATTCATGTCAGCTCCCCTACAGGCAGATTCCTAAATATGTAGATGTTAGAACAGGAGAATTAGAAGCAATAAATAATTAAAAATATACTAAGTGGAATAGGATGGTATTTACTGAAAATGTTTTCAATTTTAAATGTAAACATTCTGAAACTGTATCAGTAAAATCCTCTCAATTTAAAGAAAACACAGTAACTTATAGAAAACTTAGCATAATCATTTGATATTGGATTTAAGCAAAGCATGTCTCTAGCTTTCAGCCATGATTCTGACTTAGTGGTTCCTGTATTAAAGAAAAGATGCCAAAAATGACGTTATTATGACCTGAAAATTAAACCTCTGAATGTTCAAATCGATAAATAAAGCACCACCACAGCAAAATATATGCACAATCATGAATTGTACAGCAATCAAATTTTAATGGGTGGGGGGATATTAGTGTAGAAGCACATGACTCACAAAAATTTGTTTTGGTTTTGCTCTTTTTTTTCTACAGGAAAAAGTTCAGCACTTACAGAAGGCTTTTGCTTCAAGAGTAGATAAATCCACACAAACTGAACTTCTAGGCTATGATGTAAGTAGCTATATAAAACCATTTTTATCTTTTTTATTGGTATTCAGACCTCCACAGCTTATTTACTTCTATTGCTGCTATGTCCATGCATTGATTTAATAGGATTTAGTGATACACCATTTATCTTTTGCTCTTAAATAATCCCCAAATACCTTCTGGATCTGAAAAAGATAATTACAGGGACTGACTAGCATACCAATGTCTTATTAATTTCTTTAAACCAACATCTCTAATACAGTCTTCTGAATTAGTGAATTTGCAGACATGTGCAAAAGACATATTAGAATACTAAGACAATTTATTTTTAAGAAAGTACTAATTTATTTATTAACAGTTTAATAAAGTTATTATATTTGCAATCACCAAGGGCCAAGTACATCATTTTTACATTCTGGCACATAAAAGGAAGCACAACTTTGCAGAGAAATTTACAATACTATTTTAGCTCTTGGGCTTTTGTGTGGGCTATAGAAAATAATTTAATTGAAAGTTAGCATTTTTTTCCTTCATGTGTAATATTTGTTGAACTGTCAAAATAGCATTGTAAAACATGTTTTAATACAAGATGACTTCCAGTAACACTAAATGATTCTAGAAAACTTTGATTCAAATATCTACTAAACAAAGCTATGAAATTTTAACTTTGCCTAAGTTCACAACTTAAAATTTTCTTTCTATGAAAACATAAGTGATTTATCTTCTTTATGTTGAACCTAACATTTGTGAGAACACTCTGCTTTTTTAAAAAAATTATTAATATTATTTTTACCACTCTATTTGCAACTAATAATAGAAGAGAAATAATTTTAGATTTCATGAAGGGGTTTAATGATAAAATGTCAGTCTACTTGCATGTTCTTATTTGTGTTGCCTTTCAAAGTACATTAACATATGTAACATAAAGCTGTCTATCTCTCAGGAAATAAATCAGAGTTTTGAATTTCAGCTGAAATGGTTTTCAAATAGTTAGGTGCATTATTTTTTAATTAAAAAACATTAAAAGCTATCCCTTTCTTTGGAGTTATTCTCTTATTTCATGTTTATTCTTAATACCTAAATATTCTAGATATCAATATTCTGACTATAATACTTCTTCAATTCCAGTGCTTTGATATTTAAATGATAATGTTTCAGATATTTAAAAGTAAATGTTTTTAGTAAGTTCAAATATGCTTTAGTGCACTAATTCAATATTTATCTGAAAAGAGGAGTTATTGTTTAATTTTTTTTTTCTAGTACATATTATTTGTGCTTAGGTTTTGGGGATATAAAACCAGTATGTATTTTACAATTAATAATCCATGTTTTTAAATCTGTGAGTCAGTTATTCAATAGGAACAATAAATTCATAGTCCACATTAAATCTTAATTCAACATAAATTCATTTAACACAGGAGCTGCAAATAAACTTAGAATTCGCCTATTTCAGTGCCCTCAATTTTTAAACAAGTTGACTGAGTTCCAGAAAAGTGAAGTCACTTGTTCACTAATGCACGTTCTTTGTGGAAATCTGATCTTTTAAAATGTAGTGCTTATCCTTATAACAAGGAAAAAGGAAGTACTTATGCATTTGCACTCAGATATTTCATTTTACTCAATTTAAGAGACTGATGTTTAGCAGACTAAATTCTAAATTTCTAAATGACTGAATGTAAATGTAGAATGTAACCCTCTTAGATGTATAGCACTAGTGGTGCCAGTGAGAAATGATCACTAAGACGTGAATGGTATCTGTGGGGAGATAGCTAAGTTGTAGCTAATAGATATTCCTTATGCATTTGAATGCCTGTCTATGCCCCATACTTTTCTTGATTTTACAAAATGTCTTATACCAATGTTATTTAATTCTCCAAACATGTAAATAAAAATTAAAGCCGTGATCATAGTTAATTCTTGATCATACCTAGCTTCTTCTTATATCTGACAATGAGAGCTTAATGTATTTTACTAGATAAAAGTAATATTAAAGAATAGTTTCTTAGTAGTGAGTCCTTAAAGGATCCCCTCATACAAGTTTCTGATATGATTTGGGTAGTCATTAACATAGAATAATGTTCTAAAGATTTTATAGTTTGTACTTCATGGTGATATGTTTTAGGACATAAGAATCAGAATCAGCAAATTACCAAAAATATGCAAGCAGAACGTTCTACCAGTAACTAGGTATAACTGTCATAATAGATTTTAAGGCAATTAGTATTAAAAAAAAAAAACTGGGATGGGAAATATTTTAAATAAAACAAGCAAAGCAAATCTGCTGAGTCTTGTAACTATTTGGAATATTATTCATTAATGTAAGTTTTTCATGACTGAAATATATTTTCTATAATTTTCAATACCTGTTTATAGTTTTTTATATTCTTGTATGCAATAAGAATAATTTGTTATCTTTGATGTTTTGCTCACATTTTCTCAGGAAATATAATTTATCTTTAATTTATCACAAGTGTGTATATATATATATATATATATATATATATACATACACACCTACATACATGCTGGGGGAGGGCAGGGCAACTTACTCCAGTATTCTTGCCTCAAGAATCCCCATGGACAGAGGAACCTGGTGGGTTACAGTCCATGGGGTCGCAGAGTCAGACTCAACTAAGCATACAGTACCAACCTTTTAGGGACTTCCCTGGTGGCTCAGATGGTAAAGCGTCTTTCTGCAATGTGAAGGACTTAGGTTCAGTCCCTGGGTTCGGAAGATCCCCTGGAGAAGGAAATGGCAACCCACTCCAGTACTCTTGCCTGGAAAATTTCATGGACAGAGGAACCTTGTAGACNTATATATATATATATATATATATATATACATACACACCTACATACATGCTGGGGGAGGGCAGGGCAACTTACTCCAGTATTCTTGCCTCAAGAATCCCCATGGACAGAGGAACCTGGTGGGTTACAGTCCATGGGGTCGCAGAGTCAGACTCAACTAAGCATACAGTACCAACCTTTTAGGGACTTCCCTGGTGGCTCAGATGGTAAAGCGTCTTTCTGCAATGTGAAGGACTTAGGTTCAGTCCCTGGGTTCGGAAGATCCCCTGGAGAAGGAAATGGCAACCCACTCCAGTACTCTTGCCTGGAAAATTTCATGGACAGAGGAACCTTGTAGACTACAGTTCATGGGGTCGCAAAGAGTCAGACACAACTGAGCGACTTCACTCACTCACATACACGCTATTTGAAATTTGCAATAGTATTTGTGAGAAAAAAAAAAAAGTCTTATAGAAATCTTGCATATTATGGATGATGTTTTCACCTCTTTCTTTTTAAAACTGTCAATATTAACCACAAATTGTTCTTTACTGATCTTTATGGATCATGTTTCAGTGACATGAATGTCAGAATATAATCGGTCATGTCCGACTCTGCGATCCCATGGTCTGTAGTCTACTAGGCTTCTCTGTCCATGGGATTTTCCAGGCAAGAGTAATGGCTGCTGCTGCTAAGTCACTTCAGTCATGTCCGACTCTGTGCGACCTAATAGACGGGGGCCCACTGTCTCTGGGATTCTCCAGGCAAGAACACTGGAGTGGGTTGCCATTTCCTTCTCCAATGCATGAAAGTGAAAAGCAAAAGTGAAATCACTCAGTCGTGCCCGACTCTTAGCGACCCCATGGACTGCAGCCTACCAGGCTCCTCTGTCCATGGAATTTTCCAGGCAAGACTATTGGAGTGGGCTGCTATTTCTTTCTCCAGGGGATCGTCCTGACCAGGGATCAAACCCAGGTCTCCTGCATTGCAGGCAGATGTTTTACCCTCTGAGCCACCAGGGAAGCCCTATAAGAGACTACAGTATCTCTTAGTATAATTTCCTTGTGAAGATAGCTGTTACTACACATTTTTCATAAGATGGGAAATAGAATCCTCAGAAGATATTAATTATAATGAAAACTATTAAAAGAAATTTCCAAAAATTCACTACAGTGATTAAGTTCAAAGGTTTGTACAATAAACAACTTCTAGCATGCCACAGATTTATCGAGTCTTAAAATTAATGTTAAAGTACAACATGCTCTGATTTCTAATGCAAGTGGCAAGAATTATTTAAAAATAATTTCATTGTCTCAGCAGAGGCCTATAAACACAATAGTTCTTATGATGAGGGAGATTGTTAAATAAATGATGAATGTGTCTTAAATAATCAATGCCAATTTAACCTCTTTCACCCTCCTCTGTCTGCACAGGCTTAGTTTATTGAAAGATCAAAGAATAATTTCTTAGGTGTCAGTTGTGTTATTAAAACAGGATGGAAGATGAATAGATGTAGTCAGGTAGCAATGTTGTCGATTACAAGATTATGTTAAGAGGTAGGCAAGATTCTTCTGATTACATCAGCTGTGTAAATAGATACTTCAACAAAGCACATATGCTGCCTATAAAAATTTTAGTTTGAACTATGGCAAATAACATTTTGGTTAAAGCAGTTGAGAATGAATGACCAAAATGCTACAGTGAAATTTTATTTTCTGACAGTGAGAAGATTCAGATCCTTTAATTAATTTGACACCATTAGGGACAATTTTTTAACTTCCTTGGGCTTCCTTTGTAGCTCAGTCGGTAAAGGATCTGCCTGCACTGCAGGAGACCTGGGTTCGATCCCTGGGTTGGGAAGATCCCCTGGAGAAGGAAATGGCAACCCACTCCAGTATCCTTGCCTGGAAAATCTTATGGACAGAGGATCCTGGTGGGCTGCAGTCCATGGGATCGCAAAGAGTCGGACACAACTGAGTGACTAACACTTTGTTGTTCTACAGAAGATTGTCATTTTCAAAGTGACTGATTAACTTTAGGTGTAAATTTTCCTTTCAGGTACTTCTTAAACTTGACTCAGAACAGTAACAGTGTCTTGAGATTGCTCTTTTAGGCAGAAACATTGAAGTTTTAAGATCTTCCACTCATTAGCATGTATTTTACACTTATATTTAAAACAAGTGTTTAGTAGAACTAGGAATGTTTTGTTCATACTTTAAGAGTTTTAAAGTTACCAGGTGTTTCATCAGATATTATTATTCATCACTGTTATTCTAAATATTATTAATAGTTTGTATGTGGCTATTTTAAAATCAGCTGAATTGTGGTTTCACACATAATATGTCTCAGTCATGCATGAGTGAAGCATAAATCAGTATGGAAATGTATGCTCACACCTCTGTGTGTTCTTCAAATATTTTAATAGATTTCCTAGGGTGGGACTTGCTTTATTAACACAGCTTTCTACTTAACTAGTTGCATTATGAATACAGATTTTGAAAAACTCAATGCAATTACCTGTGTATTTTCAATCTATGCTATTTTTCTCACGTTTAGTTTTGTGGGCCCTCCTGGCACAGTTAGTAGTGTTCAGGGAATTCTAACAAATAAGAAAATAGTTCATAATGTAAGGAATAATAGTAATTAGTTTTTACAGTAATTATTTTATTAGCTATTAGAGCAGGAGAGTATTTTGTGTTATGCTAATATGTTATGTCAACTTACGTGTTAAGCCAGGGCTTCCCAGGTAGCTCAGAAGTTACCTTGTCTTCTACCTGCAATGCAGGAGACTAGTGTTAAATCCCTGGGTCAGGAAGATCCCCTGGAGAAGGAAATGGCAACCCACTCCAGTATTCTTGCCTGGAAAGATCCTGTGGATGGGGGAGACTGGGAGTCTACTGTCTATGGGATCACAAAGAATGGGAGACGACTGAGTGACTAACACTTTCATGGGTTAAGTCCAGTTCTAAGAACTGAATAACTATTGATTAGGCTGTCTCATCCAACTGCTAATAAAGTGTAATTTCTTAAATCTGTTTTAGATCCATCTGTAGCTATCATCTTTCTTAAATTCAGTACTTATCATGATCATGCCTCAATGTGATCCAGTATTTAATAAAGAATTGCCTTCCCCCAATGTGCTTCATTCTTTAATATTTATTTAGCTCAGGTTTTTATGTTGACTTTTAGAAACTTAAAAAAAAATCAGGTTTGAAACTGAATGTTATATTCCAGGTTTTCTTTCTTTCTCTTTTTTTTTTAAGGTTTTAAAAGTAGCATTTAATACTTAAAAGTTAACATGTGCATAACAGAAAGCCAAAAAACACAAGAAGCGAAAAACAAAGTCATTAATAAGCACAAGCAGTTTACTGTTTGATGTGTCCTTCCGGGTTTCATTTGTGTATTTCTTTTGAACTCCAGTTTTTGTATCACATTAAAGGCAACTTTCAGACAAGAACATTGATGAAAACACTGGAAACAACATCTGCCACAGTTGTTTGCTAATTGATGGAGGAATCACAGCTTACCTAGTGACAACATTCTAAGGGCATCACTTCTGAAAATCCATGCATGTATTCATTCAACAAATATTGATAAGTGCTTCCTGGAAGTCAGGCCTTGTTCTGCGTACTTGAACTACATCCTTTAACCAAACAAATAATCCCTCAGCAAGTTTGCATTTCATTATTATATTTAAAACAAAAAAATTAAATATAAATAAGCAAAGTATATAGTATGTTAGAAGCTCCTAAGTGCAATGTAAAAGAGAAAAAACACAGGGAAAAGGTAATTGTGAGTGTAGGGGTGTGGTCAGGGTTATGATCAGAAACTTTATATAAAGTAATCTGGACAGATCTGAGGGTGACATGTGTATTGTAAGACTTGAAGGAGATGAGGTGAAAATCACCATTAGCCAGAAATCCTCTTGTGATGTGCTTCTTGAAACTTGTTGAAGACCCTCAATCAGAACAAATGGATATATCTTGGCTCCATGGATAAGAATAATTGGCTTCATTTAGGGGCCCTCTATTATAAAAATAGGCATTAAACACTAAAATCAGACCTAGTATACCAAGCAACTCACACTAGGGGAAGCCAGACCACCCAAGGGGCCTGCTCAGGCTCTTAAGATCATATTCACTTATCATAGGCACTGAGAAGAAAGCTGGGTAAAATCAGGTTTGATAAGTAAACTACATTTGCTTTTCTTCTTCTTTTTTTTTTTTTTTTGCTTGCATTGTCTCCACCCTCTTCTCTCTCTGTGTACCATTATTCTTCAGCCCAGGCAGTGCTAACTCTATAAACTTTAAATGTATAATTAGATTTCATTGTTCTACTAAAAGTTAATAAAACACTCAGTAATTACTTGGTGAAAAATGAATATATTAACTAAAAGACTAATGTTATTTTTATAATTCTAAAAATCTGTGACAAATCAGTGTGCATTATTTCACTTTATTCACAAGAATCATACAGAAGTACATATTGTTAGGTAAAGATGACCAGGACCCCGAAAAGAATGTCTAACAGGTTTTTTAATGGCGAAGCACTCCTGGGCAGGGTTCCCGGACCTGAACGAGGCAAGTCGAGGAAGTAGGCGCCTGGACTGGGTTGTGGGTGGCTTTTATACACTCGTTGCAAGGGGTGGTCAGGCTAGATGAATGGGGGTTCGGATAGGTCGCCAGGCCGAGACGTTGCGGGCTGACAGGTCCTTCTATGTGGCTGGGGTGGGGCAGCTTTAGCTGGCAAAGTGTGCTGTCATTGGTCCCCGCAATCTGGAAGGCTCCTTCCGCTGGCGGGGGAGAGAAAGGGCAGCCCATCATGGCCCCCGGGGTCCGACCTTACATTCTGACCCTTTTGATAGGATAAGGGGTGCCATTATCATTTCTGGCTGCTTCGTGCTGAACTGGGGCGTTGTTGGGGCTGAGGGCTGTGGCCAGATCCCGGTGACCTTTAGGAGGCCTCAGGGTCTCTGGACAGGAGTTTGGAGTATGCGGCTACCATCAACATCTGTCCAGTAGCCATCTGGGTCAGGTCCCTGACCCTCTGGAGAATGATCTGAAAAAACACAAGGTCTTATCAACAGGATGAGGGTCAAGGCTGTGAGGGGTCTGAGAAGGGGGAGAAGCCATTCTGCCCAAGACGACTTCCACCATCCCGAGAAATCGGAACTGCCCGATTTGGCCTAAGTCTGATGTTCTCTCTCAGCTCTCGAACCTTGTTCTGAACTATCCCCGAGGCATTAGTGAAAAAAACAAGAGCCTTCCCTTAGGAACTGAGGTTCCCCCTTTTTCAGCCATTAGCAGGTCTAGGGCCCTTCAATTTTGGAGAGCCATTGCTTCCAGAGAGGTTATCTGGGTCTGTAATGCCATTAGGGAGTCTGCCACCTTGTCTAGGTCTCAATTGAGGTCTGCGGACAGCTTATAGTGAAAGCACGTGGCTGATCCCAATCCTCCTGTCCCCAGTCCTAAGGCTGTGAATAAACCTTCTCCAAGGAGCAGAGGGAGCTGCAGCTAGCCCTCCGGCGGCAGCGAATTGGCTGGATCTAGTTTTCCATCACCTGTGGTGTCAGAATGGTCAGATAGGGCATAAGGAAGACTGGGGTGCAAGGCTGAGTCCAGTTGGGTGGAAAACATTGTAATAAGGTGGTTTGATTACAGAGAAAGAATATCCTGGGTTTTCCGCATATTGGAGGGTTTGGGGATAGGGGATCTCGTCTCGAGCCATCACAGGCCACTGTGGTAATGAGGTATTGTTGGCCAGAACACAAGAGGCATTGGCTGGTAGGTACAGTATCTCAGTGGTCAGGGCCCCATTGGCAAGGTTACTTCTGTGGCATTTCGAGTGAGATTTTGGGCCTCTATGGATTTCCTGGGGATCGGTTGGCCAAGGAACGGTCGAGGTCTCAAGGAGAGACAGCCAACATGAGAGGTTTGGTGAGGTTTCAGTCAGGGTCTGATAGGTGTCATTGAGGCTGGTGAAAATTTGGGATGAAAAATTTAGGGGTTTTGAGTGTCTGATGAACCTGGTCTAGGAGTTTGTTGGGCTTATGGTGTGGATCAGAGGCTTCAGTTGCCAACTTTATGAGGTCCTGTTGGACCTTATGTTGGATTTGTTTTCACCTATGATCTTGAGCCCCCTTCCCGTCTGTCATTCCGTAGTGAGTTTGCATGGTAAAACAGAGATCTTTGCGCCTAACTTTATAGCAGTTAGAGACTGAACTTGATTTGGCAGTTCCAAGGCTCCTGGCCGTCCAATACCATTTACCCCCATGGGAGCACGGCTGGGCGGGTGAGGCATAACAGTCTCAGTGGACATAACTGTAGATTGTGAACCCAGTTCCCCAGTGGTCTCATTCGGTACAGCCCCAGGGGCAGGGCATGGGTTGTCTTGCCCGTGTTATCACAGCCAGGAGGAATAGTGGCAAGAGCACGTTTAGCTGTAATATTAGGAGAGTGATAAAAGAGAAGAAGTCAATTCAAGATTCTGTAAAAAGGAGAAAGGTCCCCTGTAAGTGTAGATCAGAAATTGCCTGAAAGAAAGAGTCACAGTCAGTGATCAGGGTAGCTAGCCAAAGGTCCTGTAGTAGGGCCAAGATAAAGTCTTCAAGGCAGGCTAGGGTGACAGACATATGGCCAAGTCAGGCTGCCCCAACAGAGTAGCATCCTAGGAGTAGTGAACAGATAATAAGGTAAGCAAGGGCCAGTGAAAGTCGAAGTGTGAGTGGCCAGTCCTGGGGAGCCGTGACAGCCAGTCCAGTGGCAAAGAGTATGGCCAGAGTTGCGATTGGTAACAGCCACAGCAGATAAGGCCAGACAAGCATTGGATGGGGCGTGTTAGTCATTGGCGGGAGGCAAGGGAGTCTTAGTAATGGTGATTTTGGTAGGTCCCGAGATTTTGGAGGTATAAGTTTCCAGGGATTTGGAAGGTGGCAGGCTGTGTAGTGGAGCCTGCTTGAGCCGTGTGATGTGGTACCAGGACTCGTGTCCCCACAGTTTGGCTGCTGTAGGGGTGGTGAGGACCACTGTGAAAGCCCAGTCCATTGGGGCTGAAGGGGTTGAGGCATCAGGGTTTTTAGGAGGACCTGATCTCCTGGTGCTAAAGTGGGGGACGGGATCACCTGGTCATGGTTTCCAACAGGTTGAAGGAGGACACGGTCAACATGTTCTCTGAGTAGGGACCTTAGGAGGGTGAAATAGGGCAAGTAAGTCCCCAGAGGGGGAATTTGGGGATCTGGAAGGTTGGTCAGCAGATATGGCCTATTGTACAGCAGGTCAAAAGGTGTCAAACTCGTTTTGACATGAGGAGTTGCCCGTATGTGGGTCAGGGCTGCTGGCAGGAGATTGACCCAGGAGAGATGAAGTTCTGCCATTAACCTGGTCAGATGAGCCTTGAGGATACTGTTAGCCCATTTTATCTTGCCTGATGACCAAGGCCAGCATATACCGGAAGGTCTGATGTCTAGGCATGTGAGTAAAGTCTATCTGCCAGTCTTGTCCCGGCAGGTGTCCCCTCAGCTGGTGAGTTTCTTGTGGTGGCCTGAGTCCTTCTTGAGGAGGGGTCTTGGCACAGATTAGGCAGCGATGATGGACTGCCTGAATTGTAGGTCGGAGATGTAACGGGGAAAAGAGAGGGCTAAGGAAGGTCAAGAGTGCGCAGGGCCCAGTGTGTAAAGCGTTTGGATCTGGGTGATAATGGACATCGCCTGTTTTTCAGGTAGGACTAGTTTGTCATGGAGCGTGATCCATCCAGAGGGGTGTTTGGAAACACCTCTTGTGAGAGGAGGGCCTCCATTTCGGCCTTTGAGTAGTTAGGTGTAAGGGAGGTCTTAAGAAATAATATAGGCAGAGGCCCCTGCTGCAAGACTATCTGTTGGGCCATCTGGTCAGCCCTATTGTTGCCTAGGGAAACCGTGTCATGAGTTGCCTGATGTCCTTTGCAGTGTAGGATGGCTACCTGAGTGGGCTGTGAGATGGCCTCCAGGAGCTTAGTGATTAGGGGGGCATTAGAGATGGGTGATCCCTTGGTGGTAAGGAATCCCCTCTCTCTCCAAATAACTGAATGTGAATGTGCAATCAAAAAGGCATATTTGAAGTCAGTATAGATGTTAACCCATTTTCCCGTTGCCAGGTGTAAGGCTCTAGTGAGTGCTATTAGTTCTGCCTTTTGGGAGGTGGTTCTTTCTGGCAGCGGATGAGCCTTGAGGATGTCACTGATGGTCACAACTGCATATGCAGTGGCCCGGCGACCGGCAGGGTCTTGTTTTGAACTGCCATCTACAAATAGCATGAGGTCTGGGTTTTGTAGCAGAGTAGCAAAAACGTTTGGGGGTGGTTGGGTAAGAGTGTCCAGGACCTCTATGCATGAGTGCGGTCCTGTGTTTTCACCTGAAGGACAGGTCAGAAGTGAGGGGAGAGAAAATAGGTGGTTTAGCTGGGAGCTGCGGCCCAAAGTAACCTGGGGGTTATCCAGAAAGACCAGGTGGAATTGTTGGANGAGTGTCCAGGACCTCTATGCATGAGTGCGGTCCTGTGTTTTCACCTGAAGGACAGGTCAGAAGTGAGGGGAGAGAAAATAGGTGGTTTAGCTGGGAGCTGCGGCCCAAAGTAACCTGGGGGTTATCCAGAAAGACCAGGTGGAATTGTTGGAGCCAAGAATCGCTAAGGTCTGACAGGAATTTGGAAGCCAAGAGGTCAGCCAGGCGGTGTGGTGAGAATTAGTTAGGGTTTGATCTAGAATTAGCTTTTTTGCATCTGCGTATAGAGAAGCTGCTGCCACCAGGGAGCATAGGCAGGGGAACCATAGCCGGGCGGTGGGGTCTAACTGTTTGGAGATAAATGCCACTGGCAGCATTTCAGAGCCCATAGGCTGTATGAGGGCTCCAAAGGCTTTGCCCCCTTTTTCTTCAGTATACAGGTGAAAGGGGAGGTTGGGATTGGGCAGGAAGAGTGGGGGAAAAGGACAGCAAAGCTGAGCGGAGGTTGTAGAAAGCCTTTTGGACCTCAGTAGGGGTGTCTTTTGTGGCTGTGTAGAGGGGTTTAGCCAGTGAAGCATAGTTGGGGATCCAGTGCTGGAAGTATCCTGTTAACCCCAAAAAGAATAAGATTTGTTACCCAGTGGAAGAGGGGCAGAGGTCTCAGAGAGGGCTGAGTCTGTCAGTAGTTACAGCCTTAGTTGGGGTAATCTTTAGACCTAGAATAAGTTACAGAGGTCTGGGTGAGTTGGGCTTTTTGTTGAGATGCTCGGTATCTTTTAGAGCTAAGAAAGTTAAGAAGAATAGTGGTATGTATCAGAGAGAGAGCTTGTGAGGGGCTGCAGAGCAGAAGGTCATCCACATACTGTAAGAAGACACTAGGGGCCAGAAGGCATGTGGCCAGATCCCGGGCCAGAGCCTGGCCAAAAAAATGGGGACTGTCTCTAAACCGTTAGGGGAGGACTGTCCATGTTAGCTGGGAGGACTGTCAGGTTTCTGGGTCGGTCCATGTGAAAGCAAAGAGGAACTGGCAGTCTGGGTGTAAGGGAATAATGAAAAAGGCATCTTTGAGGTCTATGACAGTAAAGTGAGTCGTACTGCTAGGGATGTCAGAAAGCAAGGTATAAGGATTGGGGACAATCAAATTGGCAGGGATCATAGCCTCATTTATCAGTCAAAGGTCTTGGACCAGTCGGTAGCCACCAGCAGCTTTCTGTACCGGGAGAATGGGGGTATTGTAAGGCGAGGTTGTGGGGACTAGGAGGCCCTGGTCTAAGAGATGGGCTATGATTGGTTTAAGACCGTGTAGGTGAGTCTGAGAGATGGGGAATTGAGGGCAATTTGGGAAGTGGGAAGCATCATGTAGTTTAATCAGGATGTGGGTGTGATGGTTGCTACCAGAGGGATTTCAGTGTCCTAGATGTTAGAGTCGACAACTGGAGCCTCAGGGGAGCAGAGGAGGAGTAGGGGCAAGATGAGAGATTGGGAAAATGAGAGAGGTAGGTGAATGGTGGTCCTAAGCTTAGCTAAAATGCCCCGCCCCAGCAGGGGAGTGGGGCATGAAGGGATTATCAGAAATGAGTGTGTGAATAAGAAGTGATCAAGCTGGCAGGGCTGTGGCCCAGTCTGCAAGGGTCATGAAGATGTGCCATCTGTACCCACAACCGAGACCTGGGAAGGATGTAAGGTGCCCCCAAAGGAGGAAAGGACCAAGTAAGTAGCCCCCGTATCTATCAAGAAATTGATAGACTTACCCGCCATTTGAAGCATATTACCCTGGGCTTGGCTTGGGTTATGGGGGTCCCCGAGTCTGGGCACCATCAATCTTCATCAAAGAAGAGAAGTTCCAAGGCAGGGTGTGGGGAGGAAATGTCCTTTTGGGAGCCCAGAACTCGGCCTGGTAAGGTCGGGGTCTGAGTCGCCTGGGAACAATCACTCGCCCAATGTCCTGGTTGTTTGCAACGAGGGCATAGCTTTGTCGGGGGCTGGGGGTTTGGGCATTGGTGGGCCCAGTGGCTCTCATGACCGCATTTGAAGCAGGCTCCCGGCGGTGGCTTGTGGGGACCCACCTTCTGTCCCGTGGCTGGCCACAGGGCTGCTATCAGTGCCTGGGTG
>SJYV01048849.1:263326-275545 GCA_006410875.1 Neotragus pygmaeus | reverse complement strand
GATGGTGATTGCAGCCATGAAATTAGAAGACACTTACTCCTTGGAAGGAAAGTTATGACCAACTTAGCTAGCATATTCAAAAGAAGAGACATTACTTTGTCAACAAAGGTCCATCTAGTCAAGGCTATGGTTTTTCCTGTGGTCATGTATGGATGTGAGAATTGGATGGTGAAGAAAGCTGAGCACCAAAGAATTGATGGTTTTGAACTGTGGTGTTGGAGAAGACTCTTGAGGGTCCCTTGGACTGCCAGGAGATCCAACCAGTCCATCCTCAAGGAGATCAGTCCTGGGTGTTCATTGGAAAGTCTGATATTAAGCTGAAACTCCAATACTTCGGACACCTCATGCAAAGAGTTGACTCTTTGGAAAAGACTCTGATGCTGGGAGGGGTAAGGGGCAGGAGGAGAAGGGAACGACAGAGGATGAGATGACTGGATGGCTGGATGGCATCACCAACTCGATAGACATGAGTTTCGGTAAACTCTTAGAGTTGATGATGGACAGGGAGGCCTGGCATGCTGCAACTGATGGGGTCTCAAAGAGTCAGACACAACTGAGTGACTGAACTGAACTGAACTGAGTATTTTATTAGACACTAGTATTTTACTGTATCAAGCTGTTTATGTAGAGATTTTGTGATTTCTATTTCCTTTTATACTCATGGATACTGTTTTTTTCCTATAATGAACACACGTGTTTTATGAAGGGAGGGGTTAGATTGACTTTGTAAATATTTGAAGGAGACCAGCTTTATGGAGAAGGCAATGGCACCCGACTCCAGTATTCCTGCCTGGAAAATCCCATGGATGGAGGAGCCTTGTAGGCTGTACTCCATGGGGTTNTTCCTATAATGAACACACGTGTTTTATGAAGGGAGGGGTTAGATTGACTTTGTAAATATTTGAAGGAGACCAGCTTTATGGAGAAGGCAATGGCACCCGACTCCAGTATTCCTGCCTGGAAAATCCCATGGATGGAGGAGCCTTGTAGGCTGTACTCCATGGGGTTGCTGAGAGTCAGACATGACTGAGCAACTTCACTTTCACTTTTCACTTTCATGCATTGGAGAAGGAAATGGCAACCCACTCCAGTGTTCTTGCCTGGAGAATCTCAGGGACGGGAGAGCCTGAGGGGCTGCCGTCTATGGGGTTGCACAGAGTCGGACACGACTGAAGCGACTTAGCAGTAGCAGCAACTTTATTAACATAAGAAGTAATAGTCAGGAGGCTCCTGCTCAAAACCCTCTGATGACTTCTAGCCTCAGTGTTGGTGAGATTTGAAGCCCTTACACACCTAACATCTGCCCCATTCTTTCTGCAACCTCTTCAATGTCCGTCAGCACCAGTAAGACCTTGCTGTTATAACATTGGCTTTGTTTCTTCTTTGTGTGCCTGTCTCCATCCTCAGGAAGTTTACTCTCCTGATTCCTCTACCTGTTCTTATGTTCTGCCAGATACCATCATGCTCAGTTGTAGTAGTAGTTCAGTCACTCAGTCGTGTCTGACTCTGCAATCCCATGGATTCCAGGACGCCAGGTTTCCCTGTCCACCACCAACTCCAGGAACTTGCTGAAACTCAAGTGCATTGTGTCAGTGATGCCATCCAACCAACTTATCCTCTGTTGTCCCCTTCTCCTCCTGCCTTCAATCTTTTCCAGCATCAGGGTCTTTTCCAATGAGNCCACCACCAACTCCAGGAACTTGCTGAAACTCAAGTGCATTGTGTCAGTGATGCCATCCAACCAACTTATCCTCTGTTGTCCCCTTCTCCTCCTGCCTTCAATCTTTTCCAGCATCAGGGTCTTTTCCAATGAGTCAGTTCTTCACAACAGGTGGCCAAAGTATTGGAGCTTCAGGTTCAACATCCTTCCAAAGAATATTCAAGGTGTATTTCCTTTAGGATTAACTGGTTTGACCTCCTTGCAGTCCAAGGGATTCTCAGTTCACCACAGTTCAAAAGCATCAGTTCTTTGGCATTCAGCTTTCTTTATGGTCCAATGCTCACATCCATACATGACTACTGGAAAAACCATAGCTTTGACAAGAAGGACCTTTGTTGGAAAAATAATGTCTTTGCTTTTTAATATGCTGTCAAGGTTGGTCATAGCTTTTCTTCCAAGGAGCAAAAGCGTCTTTTAATTTCCTGGCTGCAGTCACCATCTGCAGTGATGTTGGAGCCCCCCCAAATAAAAAGTCTCTCACTCTTTCCATCATTCCCCATCTATTTGCTATGAAAAAAACGCTCAGTGCCTAAATGCTCAGTGCTCTTAAATGTCTTTCCTGGGCTAAACAAGATTGTAAATATCTAGCTTGCATTCCTCGTTTCCCTTTCTTGCTTAATTTTTCTACCAGCACTTACCACCATCTAATATGTTCATATTTTATGTCTGAATTCCCTTCTGCCCATTTGAATACAAACTCAAGGAAGGCAAGGATTTTAATCTCCCCCCACCCCTACCCATTACCTTACCTCTGCACTTACGAGTACCTGGTCATAAGCAGACACTCAGTATCCTCTGAATGAAGGATGCCAGGGACTTGCAAAGCACAAGGCAGATGTCACTTTTCAGAAATGCCATGCTTATGTTGATTTTAATACCTGATACAAGATCTGTAAAATCACTTCTAAGAGATTGTAACAGGCAAACATTAGCTCACAGAAAAACTGTGTGACTGAAGGAAATTAAACCAACAAGTATAGACATTCTGTTTCAGGTCACATTAAATCAAAGTCCCAGCAGTAAACACTCCCTCAAAGTGCTTCTCAAACTTTTCATATTGTATCACCTATAGAGATTGATGATATTTGAAGAGCATATTGGGTTGAATGGACAAAGTTTGCTTGTGCCCAGAAGCTACTTCCTCAAGACATTCCTTTATGACAGGTATCTCATCACCCTTGTAATAAACTGAGATAGTTAATCTGGTTTATAACCCTAGGTGATCTCATTCCTGCTTTTTTTTTTCTTTTAATTTTGTTACTCCAATATAGTTCACCTACAGTAATGTGGTAATTTCAGCTGTATAGCAAAGTGATTTGGTTAAACATATATATTGTTGTCTGTCACCAAGTCCTGTCCTACTTTTTGTGACCCTATGGACTTCAGCATACCAGGCTCCTTTGTCCTCCACTATCTCCCAGAATTTGCTCAAATTCATTTCCATTGAGTCAGTGATGCTATCTATCTCACTGTCTGCTGCCCCCTTATCCTTGCACCTTCAATCTTCCCCAGAATCAGGGTCTTTGCAGCGAATTGGCTCTTCACATCAGATGGCCAAATTTTGGAACTTCAGCAGTCATCCTTCCAATGGTTATCCAGGGTTGGTTTTCTTTAGGATTGACTGGTTTAATCTCCTTGCAGTCTATGGGACTCTTAATAGTCTTCTCCAGCACCACAGTTTGAAAGCATCGATTCTTCGGTGCTCAGCCTTCTTTCTGGATCAACTCTCAGGTCTGTATATGACTACTGGAAAAACCATAGCTTTGGCTACATGGACCTTTGTCAGCCATGTAATGTCTCTGCTTTGTAATATACTATCTAGGTTTGTCATAGCTTTCCTTCAAAGGACCAAGTGCATTAATTTCATGGCTGCAGTCACCACCTGCAGTGATTTTGGAGCCCAAGAAAATAAAATCTGTTACTGCTTCCACTTTTTCCCCTTCTATTTGCCATGNTATACTATCTAGGTTTGTCATAGCTTTCCTTCAAAGGACCAAGTGCATTAATTTCATGGCTGCAGTCACCACCTGCAGTGATTTTGGAGCCCAAGAAAATAAAATCTGTTACTGCTTCCACTTTTTCCCCTTCTATTTGCCATGAAATGATAGGACCAGATAACATGATCTTTGCTGTTTTTAAGTTGAGTTTTAAACCATTTTCACTCACCTTTTTCACCTTCATCAAAAGGCTCTTTAGTTTCTCTTCATTTTCTACAATTAGAATGGTATCATCTATATATCTGAGGTGTTGATATTTCTCCTAGCAATCTTGACATATACAGATATATGTATTCTTTTTTATATTCCTTTCCATTATGACTTATCATAGGATATTGATTATGGTTCTCTGTGCTATACAGCTGGACCATGTTGTTTATCCATTTTATGTGTATGTATACATGTACCACATCTTTATCCATTCATCTGTATATAGACATTTAGGTTGCTTCTGTATCTTGGCTATTGTGAACAGTGCTAATATGAACATAGGGATACATACACATAACTTTATGAATTAGAATTTTGTCTGGATAATGCCCAGGAGTGGGATTGCTAGATTTTACAGTAATTCAGAAGTAAACCCACACACCTATGGTCAAATAATCTTTGACAAAGGAAGCAAGAATATTAAACAGGAAAAAGACAGCTTCTTCAGCACGTGATGTTAGGAAAGTTGGACAGCTGCATGTGAAGCAATGAAGTTAGAACACACCCTGTAACCATACACAAAAATAAACTCAAAATGGCTTAAAGACTTAAACATAAGACATGACATCATAAAATTGCTGGAGAAATCATAGGCAAAACATTATCTGATATAAAGTAAAAAATTGTTTTCTTAGGTTG
This sequence comes from Neotragus pygmaeus, assembly GCA_006410875.1. Lineage (NCBI taxonomy): Eukaryota > Metazoa > Chordata > Mammalia > Artiodactyla > Bovidae > Neotragus > Neotragus pygmaeus. Next base: position 270,979 of record SJYV01048849.1, on the reverse strand, counting down.
GTCTCCCAACATAATAGAAATAAAATAAAAATAAACCATTAGGACCTAATCAAACTTAGAAAGTTTTACACAGCAAACAAAACAATAAACAAAAAGAAAAGATAGTCTTCAGAGTGGGAGAAATTATTTGCAAATGACACAATTGACATGGGGCTTAAGTTTGAAAATACACAAACAACCCACACAACTGAACAACAACAAAAATACAGTCTAACTGAACAATGGGCGGAAGACCTAAATAGACATTTCTCCAAAGAAGGAGTACAGATGGTCAATAGATTCATGGAAAGATACTCAGCATTTCTAATTTTGGGGGAAATGCAAATCAAAACCACATTATGGTACCACCTCACACTGGTCTGAATGGTCATCATTAAAAACTCTACAAATAACCAGTGTTGGAAAGGATGTGGAGAAGGGGCACCCTCCTACACTGTGGTATGAATGTAAGCTGTTACAGCCACTCTCTGATTCCTGGTTTTAAACTGACAGTATCTCATGGTGAAAAACGTTTTTGTTTCTTCAGATATTGAGGTAACACTCAGCCTAACAGATCATTACATATTGACACATAAAATGGTCAAAACTAGGACATCTGTCTTGGCTCCTGAAAATAATAAATTAAATTTGCACCTGCAGGGAGCTTTAAAAAGTCACATTCACCCAGTTGGGAAAAATAGAAAATAGTGTCTTACAGTTTGAAGAGGCATCTTGAGTTACTTGAAAAAGCTTCTAAATTAGTTAGGGGACCTGCAAATTCTAGTAGCTAATTAAGAGCACCTGTTGGACACTTCTGTGGAATCCTTCAGGGCTATATTTAAAAATCTGTCAAGTTTTATTTAATATTTAAGACCCATGAATTTCCTCTGTATTAGAAATAATCCTTATTTTATGATCGCTTACAATGCAAATGTAAAGTACATACATAGGCAAAGCAACTGCCCATTAAAGTAACTATTAATCTCTGCCACACAAGCTTGCTTTGATAAGATTTATAAGTAACCAGTCATCCGCTGGTTTCCTTATCTTCTTTCTAATTCTGTAAGGAGCTGGGGGAAGAAAAAGAGTAACACGGCTCAGCTCTTGTCCTTCAAAATGCTGTGGCTGTCTTTTGGTTATATTCCATGTGGTTTTCCTCTCTTCCCCCTGGGTAAGGTCTGTCCAGGATCAATAACTGGCATGTCTGTTTGAATGTGTAGTAAACCTTTGTTTTCTTTGCACTAGAGATCTGAGGCAGGAAGTGTAATTGCAATACATCACTGTAGTTCAGCCACTTGGCTGGGTCCTGCTTGCCAACCTAAAAGACAAGCCTCCATCCTTCTTCCGTCCCTGTTTATATTTAGATTATTAAAGTGTAAGCCTCAAAAAGTTAAAAGCATATTGTCATACAATGGTAAAATGAGTGCCTAGCAAATATTTTATTCAATACAATAATAAGGTTATCAATGAGATGTTAAAACTGTTGCAAATTGAAGAATGTCAGAATAAGATTGTTAGGGTTATCTATCCATCAGGCAGAAATTATTTGCATCTCTCCTATAAACTCTGTATGATAACATCTGCTTCTACAGAATTATAAAAGAGCCTCATCAATAGGGAAGTAGGTGCACCATGCATAGCACTACCCGGAAGGAACACCCAATAACCTCTTCACCTATTTCCAACATCTATATTGTATTTTCTGAGGTCATGTCATCCTTAAACAGCTCCTTAAAATTATTTTAGAAGGATATAGACTGTTAGATTTTTAGCTCTTTGTTTGGAATTGATCATTAACATTTGAAAACTTCTTTGTCATTATTGCTATTTCTCAATACTATTCCTTGAATTAGTCCTTAGCACCTTGCTCTCCTCGGTGCTAGTCCTGACAATAACAAATACAAACTTCAGAACCAAATGGCCAGCCCTGATGGCCTTTAACCAAATACACAGTGGGCTTTCAGAGTGATTCCGAGAAATACACTGCGCAGTCTGCCCTTGAATATTTCATTGGTGTTTTTGTTAGGCATTTTACTCATCTTCTTGCCATAATAATAATGCATTACAAACTTCCCCAAAACCCAGTGGCAACAAACACTCATCTTTTGCTATGGGCTTGTGGTTTGTCTCTGGTTGTGCTGGGTTCTGCTGTGATTTACTGGGTTTGATTCCAGGCTGAGGTTCCTCTGCTTCCTCATTTTTCTTGAACTGGTAGCCATTCATGGCACTGAGTGCTAGACCACCAAAGTGCAGAACTCTATCAAACTGCATGATTATTGCATCATGTTTCATAGGATCCCCTTAACCAATGAGAGTTTCTGATTAAAGTCAACATCCATAGAATAGGAAGTATACTTTATCCAAGGTGGGAAGAGGAGAAAAATTAATGGTAGATTCACAAAAATCCAAACTATTCAGTTCCGTTCAGTCACTCAGTCGTGTTCGACTCTTTGTGACACCATGGTTTGCAGCACGCCAGGCCTCCCTGTCCATCACCAACTCCTGAAGTTTATTCATGTTCATGTCTATTCAGTTCCGTTCAGTCACTCAGTCGTGTTCAACTCTTTGTGACACCATGGTCTGCAGCACGCCAGGCCTCCCTGTCCATCACCAATGCCCGAAGTTTATTCATGCTCATGTCCATTGAGACAGTGATGCCCTCCAACTATCTCATCCTCTGTTATTTCCTTCTCTTCCTGCCTTCAATCTTTCCCAGCATCAGGGTCTTTTCGAAAGAGTCAACTCTTCCCATCAGGAGCTTCAGCTTCAGCATCAGTCCTTCGAAAGAAGGATTAGGGGCCATTCCAAAGAATGTTCAGGACTGTGTTCCTTTAGGATGGACTGGTTGGATCTCATTGCAGTCCAAGAGACTCTCAACAGTCTTCTCCAACACCACAGTTCGAAAGCATCAATTCTTCAGTGCTCAGCTTTCTTTATAGTCCAACTCTAACATCCATACATGACCACTGGAAAAACCATAGCCTTGACTACACGGACCTTTGTTGGCAAAGTAATGTCTCTGCTTTTTAATTTGCTGTCTAGGTTGGTCATAACTTTCCTTCCAAGGAGGAAGCGTCTTTTAATTTCATGGCTGCAGTCACCATCTGTAGTGATGTTGGAGCCCCAAAACACACTGTTTCCTCAACTATTTGTTTGTGCTTTAGGTGTCATATAAAAACATTTTCGAAACCCACATCAAAGAGCTTTTTTCCTGTTTTCTTCCAGGAGTCTTTTAATTTCATGGATGCAGTCACCATCTCAGTGATTTTGGAGCCCCCCCAAAATAAAGTCTGTCACTGTTTCCACTGTTTCCCCATCTATATGCCATGAAGTGATGGGACCAGATGCAATGATCTTAGTTTTCTGAATGTAGAGTTTTAAGCCAACTTTTTCACCCTCCTCTTTCATTTTCATCAAGAGGCTCTTGAGTTCGCTTTATAGATATGTATTTATGAGATATATATTCCTAATATACCAATTCCTAGGTAATATATCTTAAATATGCACTCCCTGGGGTCAAAATTTTATAAACAGAATCTTTTAAGATTCTAGATGGATATACATAAGTTAATAGTAATATTTCTATTTCTTGAACACATCCTCCATGCTAAGTGCCTGGTACTTAGTCAGATGTTTTCCCTGATGCTAAAAACAAGCTACCAACTAAATTATTATAGATAAACAAACTGAGATTCACAGAAGGTAAATTACCCAAAGTTCACACCATTAGCAAGAGGCAGACCTGAATTTTTTAAATTTATGACTTACTTCTGTCAGGCATTGTACTAAAGGTCTTGCACCATTTAATTCTAAAAATACCAGTAGTAGAGGCCCCTACTTTTTTATGGGAAAGCTAGACTTAGTAGGATTACTAACATGCCAAAGACAAATTAGGCACTGTGACCTGGAACTTCAGTATATAATCCATGATCCGATTAAAGGACAGATCTCAAATTGCTAATGAAGTTCATCTTCTGGGGCTTTTCTTTGTTCTTCTCTGATAGCAATCTACCTTGTCTACTTCAATCAATCTGTGCCTTGATCTTAAATCAGGGTACCTCTCTTGTTGCCTGTGACCTCTGATCTTTTCACCTTAATTTTGCCTTTTGATGCAGACTCTTTGTACTCTGATCTCCCTTCCATTTTGCTGTCTGCTTCAGACTAATAAGCCAGTTCAGACTATTGATCATACCTTTTGCTTCAGCATTAGATTTGCCTGTGCTTTTTTCTAAATTGTGTTCCAGCATGACAGCTAAACAAAAATACCTCAATCCTATTACTTGAAGATAAGGAAATAGCTTTTCTTAGCTTTTCTTTGTAATAATTGGACACTTAATGCTGTGAGTTAGAATGGAAAGATACCTGAAATTGTATTTCATAGGGTATGTCTATTCATATTGTTTTAATTAATCATTCAGTTTTTTTAAAGATTTCGTTTAATGCTTTTATATGGAAAACACTGAGAAGCACAGTTCAAGAATATATATTGAGTTGAAAATTTCACTTTACTCAGAAATATATACTCCCATTAAGATAATGATACTAGAGAAACTACATAGCAAAGTAAAAAGCTGGTTTCTAACTTTAGATTTCTCCTTTCCCCACAGTAGACACCTTTGATCCCTTATTCTGATTGGTGTCTTGTCAACTTTTATCTATTGCCCCTGTTTCTGTTCCACCCAGGTTGCATCATTCAGTTCAGTCTTACCTTCTACCTAGAAGTTCAGTTGCACCTCAGCCAATCTAGACTGAACTAAGAGACAGATTTGTCTGATCTGCACCCTCACTGCTGACCAGTGGACTTTCATTTTGATTGTGTCAAAGCTTTACCTGCCTGCTCACTTAATCACCATGCAACCTGCATTTCAAATTACATCTTCCACTGACAGCACTGCTTGCATTGCCAGGCCCTCTAGCTCTAAAATTGTGTATCGTGTCTGTGCTATCCCTGAAAACAGAGCCACTGTTGACTTTGGACTCTGTATGTCATCTCTATAGGCCATGCTGCATTGACAAAACCATTTCTGTAAGCAAAACACCCTGGTTCAGGTGAATATTGACTATTAGTAGGCTTTATGCTTTAAGCAGTACTCTTGCCTGGAAAATCCCATGGACTGAGAAGCCTCGTAGGCTGCAGTCCATGGGGTCGTGAAGAGTCAGACATGACTGAGTGACTTCACTTTCACTTTTCACTTTCATGCTTTGGAGAAGGAAATGGCAACCCACCCCAGTATTCTTGCCTGAATAATCCCAGGGACAGAGGAGCCTAGTGGGCTGCTGTCAATGGGGTCGCACAGAGTCAGACAAGACTGAAGCGACTTAGCAGCAGCAGCAGCAGCAGTGCCAATTTAAGAATGTTAATACATCACTGACAGATTATACAAATTAGACTTCAAAATGACATTTTTTAAATTGTCCATTTGAACTGTGGGCTAAAATGTTGACATCCATAAATATAAAAATCATGCATATATTTGTTAAATTACCCATCAGCATAGTGTAAAAGCACTGTAACTACAGAAGATTAGAATATACATAATTGGCTTTAGTATCAATAAGATTTAGAATGAGCTTAATTCACTTGACTAATCTGAAAGTTGAAAACTGATTCCTGAAATTAACTTGGATAGATCCTTTTCTCTTTTAGCCTGATGGCACTAACAGGAAAAATGAGACCAGAAGAGTCAGTACTCACAATGATTAGATAATCTCATTTCAGTAAAAACCATTGTTTAAAGTCCTTGTTCCTTGTGCAGATTTTCAGTGCTAATGAGAATTCTCATTCTTTTCTCACATCTTATGAGAAAAGTTTTGTCCCGTTTTGAGAAGAAGCTGGAATTTAGAGTGGTTCAATAATTTGTCCATAGCTGCTAAGTCGTGGAACCAGGAATAAGCCTCAAGTGTTGTTAATCACTGAGTGCTCCTCAATATTCATGTCCCCTCAAACTCTCAATTATATTGCAGTGCTAAAAAAAAAAAAAAATCCTTTCCCAAGATAAAAGATTTAAAAAAAAATAGTAAGGTAAATATGAGCATCAGAAATGGAGCAGGCAAAGTTATTGATGTTTCCTTTGTTATAAAGCTGAAATGATGACATTTGCCAAATCATAGGCAAAATTATGGATAAGAATTTATTATTCTGTATTTAATGTACTATTTAAACAAATGAGAGAATATTATTTTGACTGCATTGACTTAATTTTTAAATAGGAATATCTTTAATCAAAATTCAGTTTGACAGTAAATTAAAGGAATCATAGTGTCAGTGAGTCTGTGTGAGTCCTTGTGTCATCATTTGGGACACTGTTTTTTTATGCAAAGGCAAAAATCTTTGTATCTGGGGGAGAAAGCAATACAAAACAACAACAATTTTTAATTAAAAAGGACAATAAAAGATTGAGGTCTTCCTAGTGTTATTTAAATTAATCAAGGTAAGAAACATTGTAAAAAAAATTACAAAAGTGCTATTTGTTTCTAAAAACAGTGATTTCTATTAGAAAGATGTCAGAATTGGGGGGGAAAAAAGAAATAGTTGAAGTTCTAAATATTTATATGCTTGCTTACCTCATTTCCAAGAATGTACCTCAGTGGGCTACGTCGCTAACATATTTAACTGAATATAACCACATTATGGCTTCCCAGGTGGCATTGATTGTAAAGAACCCACCTGCCAAATGCAGGAGACATAAGAGACAAAGATTTGATCCCTGGGTTGGGAAGATCCCCTGGAGGAGGGCATGGTGACCTATTCCAGTGTTCTTGTCTGGAGAATTACATGGACAGAGGCTTCTGGTGAGCTACAGTCTATAGGGTCGCAAAGAGTAAGTCAAGACTGAAGTGGCTTAGCATGTGCATATGAATGTGCACACACAAACACAAACAACCACGTTACGTCAGGCATAAATATAGGGCTTGGTAACAGGCACTTGAAATATGTAATGTTTAAGCAAACAATATATTAGAATGTGCACATAGATGGCATAATATTAAGTACAGTAACAGAAAAAGACAAGATATCTTGGGGTCCTATTGTTCAATTCTAGGTAGTATTACAGGCATAAAAGGACTGTTTTTCTACACTGACTGTAGCCAGAGTGTGCATATTTTTAATATAAGGCTATTTTAAAATTTATTTATTCACTTTTGGATAATTAAAAATTCTACTAGTAACTTAAGGCAGTTTATTAGCATTAATAATAATATAGCCAGAGTAGCATGAAAAGAACAAATTATAACATGAATTTGGGTAAATATATATCATTCTATTTTAGAGAAATAGAAAGCATTTAAAAAATCTGATGCTGTTATTTTTTGTAAAATTATAATCATATTGAATTTTAATATATTGCTAATTGACCAGAAATTCTTATTTTAAATATGTATATTTAATTATGTACATTTGTAGCTGAATTAAAAATCTCATACCAATATATTTTAATATATTGCTCTGTTTGAAGACATTTTTGAAAAGTAACATTGACTTTAAAATTATTAAATGAACATGACCCAAAGATCACCTGAATGGCATCTTGAATCTGTAAAGATGCCATCTAAGTAAATGTTGGAACTAGGTTTCCTAAGTATCGGAATTTTCAAGTTTGGGATTATGGAAATTGGTAAAGACAATAGATAAATAAATATAGACATAGACATAGCTTTTTAGAATCTGTTATG
>SJYV01048849.1:68559-263046 GCA_006410875.1 Neotragus pygmaeus | reverse complement strand
AATCCTAACCCTCCGGTGCCTTCAGCTTGGTTAAGTAGCTCAGTCGCATACAACTCTTTGCGACCCTGTGGACTGCAGCACACCAGACCACGCTTTCCATCACCAACTCCCGGAGTTTACCCAAACTCATGTCCATTGAGTCGGTGATGCCATCAAACCATCTCATCCTCTGTCATCCCCTTCTCCCCCTTCAATCTTTCCCAGCATCAGGGTCTTTTCCAGTGAGTCTCTTCTTTTCATCAAGTGACCAAAATTTTGGAGCTTCAGCATCAGGCCTTCCAATGAATATTCAAGACTGATTTCCTTTAGGATTCCAGTGCCTTAGAATGTGATATTTAGAGGTTGGACCATTAGAGAAGGAAGTAAGGTTAAATGAAGTCATTTAATGAGGGTGGGCCCTCATGCAGTATAACTGCTAGGAGAGATGCCAGGGAGTCTCATGCACAGAGGAAAGGCCACGTGGAGTAAGAAGAGCCATCTGCACAGCAAGGAAACAGACTTCAGGGAAAGCTAAACCAACTGACACCTTCATCTTGGACTTCAACCCTCCAAAACTGTGAGAAAATGATTACTGTAATTTAAGCAACCCAGTCAGTAATATTTGATTGTGGTAGACCTAGCAAGCTACTACAGTGCCTTACTATCTTTTGAAAGATTCAAATACAAATATCTATTCTGTAGAACTTAAAATTTAGAGTGATTTTCAAATATTTTCTTGTTTTTATTCTCCTGTTCTTTGAATAAAGGTCCAATTCTGCCATATTTAACTATGTGCTCTTAAATATCTCACTTAACTTCTCTTATACTGGTAACTTCATTTTTGGAAGTCAGATATTTATCTCTGACATTCGTTCAGTTTGCTCTAAATTGGTTCAATTTCCATTTTCAGTATAACAGACTTAATGAAAGACAACTAACCTGAGGAAAATATTTGCCACTGATTATGGGAGTTGGAGAAGGAAATGACAACCTACTCCAGTATTCTTGCCTAGAGAATCCCGTGGACAGAGGAGCCTGCGGGCTGCTGTCTATAGGATCACAGAGAGTCAGACACAACTGAAGATACTTAGCATGCATGTATGCATGCATGGCAGGGAGTTAATATCTTACTGTGTATTTAAAGTGAAAGTCACTCAGTCTGTCTGACTCTTTGTGACCCCATAATACTATGCAGTCCATGGAGTTCCCCAGGCCAGAATACTGCAGTGGGTAGCTTTTCCCCTTCTCCAGTGCTGTATAGTTCATGGGGTCTCAAAGAGTCAGATAGGACTGAGTGACTTTGACTTTCATTTTGGGCTTCTCTGATAGCTCAGTTGCTAAAAATTCCACCTTGCAATGAAGGAGACCCTGGTTCGATTCCTGGGTTGGGAAGATCTGCTGGAGAAGAGAAAAGGCTACCCATTCCAATATTCTGGTCTGGAGAACTCCTTGGACTGTATAGTCCTTGGGCTCACAGAGAGTTGGACAGGATGGAGAAACTTTCACTTTCATCCTGGGCTTCCCTGATTGCTCAGTTGGTAAAGAATCTACCTGCAATGCTGGAGACCCCATTTCAATTCCTGGGTCAGGAAGATCCGCTGGAGAAGGGATAGACTACCCAGTCCATTAATTTTGGGCTTCACTTGTTGCTGTAAGGAGGACACTTACTCCTTGGAAGAAAAGTTATGACCAACCTAGATAGCATATTCAAAAGCAGAGACATTACTTTGCCGACTAAGGTCCGTCTAGTCAAGGCTGTGGTTTTTCAAGTGGTCATGTATGCATGTGAGAGTTGGACTGTGAAGAAAGCTGAGTGCTGAAGAACTGATGCTTTTGAACTGTGGTGTTGAAGACTCTTGAGAGAGTCCCTTGGACTGCAAGGAGATCCAACCAGTCCATTCTGAAGGAGATCAGTCCTGGGTGTTCTTTGGAAGGAATGATGCTAAAGCTGAAACTCCAATACTTTGGGCACCTCATGCGAAGAGTTGACTCATTGGAAAATACTCTGATGCTGGGAGGAATTGGGGGCAGGAGAAGAAGGGGATGAGATGGCTCATGTCCATCACTGACTCGATGGACATGAGTTTGAGTGAACTCCAGGAGTTGGTGATGGACAGGGAGGCCTGGCGTGCTGCAATTCATGGGGTCATGAAGAGTCAGGCACAACCGAGCGACTGAACTGAACTAGTTGGTCAGCTGATAAAGAACCTGCCTGCAGTGTAGGAGACCTGAGTTTGATCCCTAGGTTGGAAAGATCCCCTGGAGAATGTAAAGGCTACCCACTCCATTGTTCTGGCCTGCAAAATTCCATGGACTGTATAGTCCATGGGGTCGCAAAGAGTTGTACACACCTGAACATGTTTCATTTGTATTTTAAAACCATTGTTGTAAGTGTTGCTGTTCAGTTGCTAATTTCTTTTCAGCTCTTTGGGACCTCATGGACTGCAGCATGCCCATGATCCCCTGTTCTTCGCTATTCCCCAGAGTATGCTCAAACTCATGTCCATCATGTCAGTGAGTCCATCCAACCATCTCATCCTCTGTTGCCCCCTTGTCCTCCTGCTCTCGATCTTTCCCAGCATCAGGGTCTTTTCTAATGAGTCACTTCTTCACATCAGCTTCAGCATCATTCCTTCCAACAAATACTGAGGGTTGATTTCCTTTAGGGCTGACTGGTTTGATCTCCTTGTTGTCCAAGGGATTCTCAAGAGTCTTTTCCAACACCACAGTTCAGAAACGTTAGTTTTTCAGTGCTCAGCCTTCTTTGTGGTCCAACATTCATATCCATACATGACTACTGGAAAAACTATAGCTTTGACTGTAGGGACCTTTGTCAGCAAATTGATGTCTCTGCTTTTTAATATGCTGTCTGTGTTTGTCATAGCTTTTCTTCCGAGGAGCAAGCGTCCTTTAATTTCATGGCTGCAGTCACTGTCCGCAGTGATTTTGGAGCTCAAGAAAATAAAATATATTACTGCTTCTATTTTCCATCTTCTATTTGCCATGAAATGATGGGACCAAATGCCATGATCTTGGTTTTTTGAATGTTGAGTTTCAAGCTAGCTTTTTTACTCTCCTCTTTCACCCTATCATGAAACACTCTAGTTCCCCTTCACTTTTTACAGTTAGAGTGGTATTATCTGTATATCTGAAGTTGTTGATATTTCTCCTAACAATCTTGATTCCAGCTTGTGATTCTTGGAGCCCAGAATTTCTCATGATATGTTCTACATGTAAGTTAATTAAGCTGGATGATAATACACAGCCTTCTCATACTCCTTTCCCAGTTTTGAACCAGTAAGTTCTTTTTTGTCTAGTTCCACTTATTGCTTCTTGACCCACACGGGTTTTTCAGGAGACAAGTAATGTTGTCTGGTACTCCCTTCTCTAAGGCTTTTCCACAGTTTGTTGTGATTCACAGAGTCAAAGGCTTTAATATAGTCAATGAAGCAGATGTAGATGTTTGTCTGGAGCTGCTTTGCTTTCTCTGTGATACAATGAATTTGGCAATTTGACCTCTGGTGCTTGTGCCTTTTCTAAACCCATTTTGTACATCTGGAAGTTCTCAGTTCATATACTGCTGAAGCCTAACTTGAATCTGGAGCATAATCTTACTAGCATATGAAATGAATGCAATTATTTGGTGGTTTGAACGTTCTTTGTTTTTGCCCTTCTTGAGGAATGAAATTGGAATGAAAACTGAACTTTTCATTCTAGCCACTGCTGACTTTTCCAAATTTGCTGACATATTGAGTGCAGCACTTAAACTGCATCATCTTTTAGGATTTTAAATAGCTGAAATTTCATGACTTCCACTAGCTTTTCTGTGGTAATGCTTCCTAAAGCCCACTTGACTTCATACTCCCAGAATGTCTGGCTCTAAACAGGTGGGGTTATCTGGGTCATTCAAACCTTTTTTATATAGTTCTTTTGTGCATTCTTGCCACCTCTTATTAATTTCTTTGTGTTCTGTTAGAGCCTTGCCATTACTTTATTTTACCCATCTTTGCATGAAATGTTCCCTTGGTATCTCTAATTTTCTTGAAGAGTTCTCTAGGTTTCCCGTTCTATTGTTTTCTCTATTTGTTTGCATTGTTCACTTAAGCTTTTCTCATCTCTCTTTGCTATTCTGAAACTTTGCATTCATTTTGATACATCTTTCCCTTTTTTCTTGCTTTTTGCTTCTCTTCTCTTCTCAGCTATTTGTAAAGCTTGCTTTCAGACAACTCGTTTGCCTTCTGTTTCTTTTTCTTTGGAATGGCTTTGGTTACTGCCTTCTGTACAGTGTTACAAAGCTCTGTCCTTAAGTTCTTCAGGCACTCTGTCTACCAGATCTAACCCCTTGAATCTATTTGTCACCTCCACTGTATAATTATTAGGGATTTGATTTAGGTCATACCTGCAATGGTCTTGTAGTTTTCTCTACTTCCTTCAAATTAAGCCTGAATTTTGCAAGAAGCAGCTCATGATCTGAGCCACAATCAGTTCCAGATATTGTTTTTGCTGACTATGTATAGCTTCTCCATCTTTGACTGCAAAGAACATAATCAGTCTGGTTTCAGTATTGATCACTTGGTGATACAGAGTCATCTCTTATGTTTTCAAAAAAGGGGGTTGGCTATGACCAGTGTGTTTCTTGACAAAGTTGTTTGCCCTGCTTCATTCTGTACTCCAAGGCCAACCTTGCCTGTTACTCCACGTATCTCTTGACTTCCTACTTTTGCATCCCAACCCCCTATGATGAAAAGGACACTGCTTTTTGGTGTTAGCTTGAGAATAGAAGATAGATCTTAGGATGTTAGGTCTTCATGGAAATGGTCAATTTCAGCTTCTTTGGCATCAGTGGTTGAGGTATACACTTGGATTATTGTGATGTTGTGTGGTTTGCCTTGGAAATGAACCAAGATCATTTTGTCATTTGTGAGGTTGCACCCAAATACTGCATTTGGGACTCTTTGGGTAACTGATAGCTACTTCATTTCTTCTAAGGAATTCTTGCTCACAGTAGTAGATACCATGGTCATCTGAATTAAATTTGCCCATTCTCATCACTGATTCCTAAAATGTCAGTGTTACATCTTGCCATATCCTGCATGACCATGTCCAGTTTACCTTCATTCATGGATGTAACATTCCATGTTCCTATGCAATATTACTCTTTATAGCATCAAACTTTATTTTCACCACTAAACATATCCAAAACTGATCATTGCTTCTGCTTTGGCCTTATAGCTTAATTCTTTCTAAAGGTATTTGTGATTGTTCTCCCCTGTTCCCCAGTAGCATATTGGACATTTTCCAACTCAAGGGGCTCATCTTCTGGTGTCATATTGTATCTTTTTGCCTTTTCATACTGTTCATGGTGTTCTCCAGTCAAGAATACTGAAGTGAGTGCCACTTGCCCCTCCAATCGGTCATGTTTTGTCAGAACTCTTCACTATGACCCATCCATCTTGCTCAGCCCTGCATGGCATACGTCATAGCTTTGAGTTACACAAGCCCCTTTGCCACAACAAGGCTGTGATCCACGAAGCACATTAGAAAGCAATATTCATAAACAGTACAGAGAATCAAAATAATAAATTGGAAAGAGAAGAAATATATAATGTAAGAACAGCAAATTTAAATATGACTGAAGAAAAACAAAGTGAAAAAATTGCTCAGTCATTCAAACTCAAGTAAAACATTTCATTTTTCATGTATAAAATTTGAACATTTCAAAATTGCACTAATTTAGTTATAGAGCATATGACATATTTACTGCAATTGTGTGAGTAATTAGCAGTAATTTGTTTTCAAGTAATTGACAGAAAAGAATCAAGATTAAAAATACATTCACAGCCTTCAATCCAGTAATTCTATTTCTGGAGATCTATCTTAAAATATAAACTAAAATGATATAAACACTTTAAAATAATTGTAGCATTATATATAATAGTAAAACTAAAAAAAAATACAACTAAGGATGAAGCAATAAGTGAATATTTAAATAAAACATGTTATGTTAATTTTGTAAATAAACAAAAATAAAGCAAACGTGCCAATGAAAATATCATTGGAGAATACAAGCTATCATGTTAGCAGCAGCTACAGATAATAAAAATATGGATGATTTTTTTTTCTCAATAAGCTTTTAAACATTTTCAAGTTTTCTGTGACTATATCTTATTATGACATAAGCAATTAATTTCCTATCCTGAGCAATTTTCCATTGATTTCTTACTCTTAAAACTATGAGTATTTTAGTAAATGTTATGCTCAGCTAAAATATTAGTTTAGTATCCCTTGAAGATAGTGGTGCCATTAGACAGTGTGCTTAATGAACTATAAGGAGAGATTGAATGAAACATCCAATAAATTTCTTTGAAATTGGCAGCCACTTTTATTTTGTGTTCTTTCCCTTTTCAGAATGAAAAGGGTGTAGTAATAATTGATTTGTGACCACAAGACTACAGATATGAAGCTAAAACCCCATGTCAAGAAAAGCTTGTCAGAAAGACAGAAAGCATCCGTATCTTATATCATTTTGGATAATGTTACAGTCTGAGCTGTCTAACTCTAGACTTCTTAAGGGGCAAAACTTAAATCCCTAATTGGTTTCAGCCATTGTTTAATTATGCATTCTGATACTTGCAAGTAAAAGCAATCCCTGATACACACACATATAAATATATCACTAGTTAATGTGTATACTGAAAGTGAAAGTGTTAGTTGCTCAGTCATGTCTGACTCTGTGACCCCGTGGACTGGGACCTGCCTGGCTCCACTGTCCATGGGACTTCTCAAGCAAGAATCTGGAGTATTGTGTATATTAATTGTATATAATTAACTGGAGTAATGTGAGTATTGTATATAACTAAATTGATGGTATTATACATTTCTATACATTTGTAAATATGCATTTGCAATTATACATATATATGAATAGGAGAGCTTCCTTGATGGTTCAGTTGATAAATAATCCACTTGTAATTTAGGAGCCCTGGGTTCAATTCCTGATTTGGAAGATCCCCTGGAGAAGGTAATGGCAACCCACTCTAGGATTCTTGCCTGGGAAATCCCGGAAACAGAGGAGTCTGGTAGACTACAGTCCATGGGGTCACAGGAGTTATATACAACTTTAGCGACTAAAGCATCGTCATATATGAATAGGAGTAGACTAGACAGATAACCATACTCACACAGATATACATATGAACAAGGAAAGAGCGACATGCATATGTATTTAGGTGTGTATGTGTGTGTGTGTGTATATTTATAATTGTTTCTCTTTCTACTCTTGCCTATTCTGCAAGATTTAGCTCAAAGTTATTCCCTCTGGAAAGTACCCTCATTCTGCTTTCTCATATCTTAAAAGTGTCTTTCTTATAAGATATATGAACCTATATTGTAATGATCTATTTATATATGTCAGAGAAGGCAGTGGCACCCCACTTCAGTACTCTTGCCTGGAAAATCCCATGGACGGAGGAGCCTGGTGGGNCACTAATTTAGTTATAGAGCATATGACATATTTACTGCAATTGTGTGAGTAATTAGCAGTAATTTGTTTTCAAGTAATTGACAGAAAAGAATCAAGATTAAAAATACATTCACAGCCTTCAATCCAGTAATTCTATTTCTGGAGATCTATCTTAAAATATAAACTAAAATGATATAAACACTTTAAAATAATTGTAGCATTATATATAATAGTAAAACTAAAAAAAAATACAACTAAGGATGAAGCAATAAGTGAATATTTAAATAAAACATGTTATGTTAATTTTGTAAATAAACAAAAATAAAGCAAACGTGCCAATGAAAATATCATTGGAGAATACAAGCTATCATGTTAGCAGCAGCTACAGATAATAAAAATATGGATGATTTTTTTTTCTCAATAAGCTTTTAAACATTTTCAAGTTTTCTGTGACTATATCTTATTATGACATAAGCAATTAATTTCCTATCCTGAGCAATTTTCCATTGATTTCTTACTCTTAAAACTATGAGTATTTTAGTAAATGTTATGCTCAGCTAAAATATTAGTTTAGTATCCCTTGAAGATAGTGGTGCCATTAGACAGTGTGCTTAATGAACTATAAGGAGAGATTGAATGAAACATCCAATAAATTTCTTTGAAATTGGCAGCCACTTTTATTTTGTGTTCTTTCCCTTTTCAGAATGAAAAGGGTGTAGTAATAATTGATTTGTGACCACAAGACTACAGATATGAAGCTAAAACCCCATGTCAAGAAAAGCTTGTCAGAAAGACAGAAAGCATCCGTATCTTATATCATTTTGGATAATGTTACAGTCTGAGCTGTCTAACTCTAGACTTCTTAAGGGGCAAAACTTAAATCCCTAATTGGTTTCAGCCATTGTTTAATTATGCATTCTGATACTTGCAAGTAAAAGCAATCCCTGATACACACACATATAAATATATCACTAGTTAATGTGTATACTGAAAGTGAAAGTGTTAGTTGCTCAGTCATGTCTGACTCTGTGACCCCGTGGACTGGGACCTGCCTGGCTCCACTGTCCATGGGACTTCTCAAGCAAGAATCTGGAGTATTGTGTATATTAATTGTATATAATTAACTGGAGTAATGTGAGTATTGTATATAACTAAATTGATGGTATTATACATTTCTATACATTTGTAAATATGCATTTGCAATTATACATATATATGAATAGGAGAGCTTCCTTGATGGTTCAGTTGATAAATAATCCACTTGTAATTTAGGAGCCCTGGGTTCAATTCCTGATTTGGAAGATCCCCTGGAGAAGGTAATGGCAACCCACTCTAGGATTCTTGCCTGGGAAATCCCGGAAACAGAGGAGTCTGGTAGACTACAGTCCATGGGGTCACAGGAGTTATATACAACTTTAGCGACTAAAGCATCGTCATATATGAATAGGAGTAGACTAGACAGATAACCATACTCACACAGATATACATATGAACAAGGAAAGAGCGACATGCATATGTATTTAGGTGTGTATGTGTGTGTGTGTGTATATTTATAATTGTTTCTCTTTCTACTCTTGCCTATTCTGCAAGATTTAGCTCAAAGTTATTCCCTCTGGAAAGTACCCTCATTCTGCTTTCTCATATCTTAAAAGTGTCTTTCTTATAAGATATATGAACCTATATTGTAATGATCTATTTATATATGTCAGAGAAGGCAGTGGCACCCCACTTCAGTACTCTTGCCTGGAAAATCCCATGGACGGAGGAGCCTGGTGGGCTGCAGTCCATGGGGTCACTACGAGTTGGACACGACTGAGCGACTTCACTTTCACTTTTCACTTTCATGCATTGGAGAAGGCAATGGCAACCCACTCCAGTGTTCTTGCCTGGAGTATCCCAGGGACGGGGGAGCCTGGTGGGCTGCCATCTATGGGGTTGCACAGAGTCGGACACGACTGAAGCAACTTAGCTTAGCATTTGTATATATATCATTCCACTCCCTTTAGTTATATGAGAGGCAGATACATTTTGTCAGTCATCATTGATATGTACTGTTGCTGTTCAATCGCTAAGTCATGTCCAACTCTTTATGACCCTGTGAACTGCTACATGCCCAGCTTCTCTGTCCATCACTATCTCCCTGAATTTTCTCAAACTCAAGTTTGCTCAGACTGAGTCAGTGATGCCATCCAACCATCTCATCCTCTGTTGCCCCCTTCTCCTCTTTCTCTCAGTTTTTCCCAGCATCAGGGTTTTTTCCCAGTGAGTCAGCTCTTTGCATCAGGTGGCCAAAGTATTGGAGCTTCAGCATCAATCCTTCCAATGAATATTTTGGGTTGATTTCCTTTAGGGTTGACTGGTTTGATCTAGCTCAGATGTTAAAGAATTTATTGACAGATTTATAGATAAGTAAATAATTCTAAGGATTTGCTTAGATTTTGTAAATTTTATTTTTTATCAAAATATAGTTGATCTACCATGTCATGTTAGTTTCAAGTAACAACAAAGGGGTTCAGTTATCTATATACATATATTCATTCTTTTTTAGATTATTTTCTCTTATGGGTTATCAGAATATTGAGTAGTGTTCCCTGTGCTATACAGTAGGTCCTTGTTGGTTATCTCTCTTATGTGTAGTAGTGTGTGATGTTCATCTCAAACTCCCGATGTATCCCCCTTCTCCTGCTACATTTCCCCTTTGATAACCATAAGTTTGTTTTCAATATCTGAAAATCTGTTTCTGGTTTGTAAATAAGTTCATTTATATAATTAAAAAATTAGGTTCCACATATGAGTGATATCATGTGACATACTTTTGTCTGACTTCACTTAGTATGATAACCCCTAGGTGCATTAATCACTAAAATGTTTTCATTTTGATTATCTCTTTAACTATTAATAGTGTTCCCAGTTCCTTTCCAGTGACCCATGTGCTATTATGTACAAATAGGCGTTCAGTGATATCACTGATTAACTTGTAATATATGCAATATGTGTGAGTGCAGTTTGCAGTCAACTTGAATAATAGCTCCTAACATGCCACTTTAAAAAAAAAAAAACAAAAACTTCTCAGCNGCTATTATATACAAATAGGCGTTCAGTGATATCACTGATTAACTTGTAATATATGCAATATGTGTGAGTGCAGTTTGCAGTCAACTTGAATAATAGCTCCTAACATGCCACTTTAAAAAAAAAAAAAAAAAAACTTCTCAGCACTTATCTTTCCAGAATGTCTATTATTTTCTTTTTTCAATGCTTCATTAAATCCTGTTAATTAATATATTTGTGTTACAATAGTTTAAATTCAGAATGTAATGCTGAATTTCATAACATGTCTTCTCAATATGAAAATGACAGTTATTTAGTATAAACACAAATAAGTCAGAATGAGACTGAAATTTTGATCTCCAAATTGGTTTTGTAATGAGAATCTACAGATTGTAATTCAATCTATTTCTTTGTCTCACTTAGTTAGAGATGTTCCCTGGGGAAATGTGAAGTTTACATATTTTGTATGCATGATTTGTTAAGATGGCATTGATGGGAGTTATGTGATAATCTTTAGAAAGCTTGTGTAATAAATTTCACTTCTTAAAATATTTCACTTCAAATATGTTTTCTGAATTTAGTCTTCATTTCATCAGAAAGATTTTATTGACACAAAATACATATTTAAATATTATCAAAACATGGTCAGTTGTCTCCATTATTACATTATGAATCCATTTTTAAAAATTGAGATATAACTGATATATACTGTTGTGTTAATTTCTGCAGTACAGCAGAGTTCCAGTTATACATGTATATGCATTTTTCACATTCTTTTTCATTATGGTTTATCACAAGGTATTGAATATGGTTTATCACAAAGTATTGAATATAGTTTCCTGTGCTATACAGTAGATCTTATTTATCCAATCTGTATTTAACAGTTTGCATCCATGATTACATTAAACTTTGAACGGAATCATAAATGGATTGTAGAAGGGAAAAAAACCAGCTACTTTAAATTACCATAAAATAAACATTACTTTTTCTATATTTCTAAGTTATGCTTTCCAGTGTGAAGTAACTAATCATAAATTGCTTTCTTATTTATATATTTGTGTGTATTTAAACAGTTGGTGTGTATATATATGTGTATATATAAATATTTTGTTTCCATTTTTTAAAGCAAAACTAGTTGTCTACCTGCACATTCATCAGAATTATGCTATTTATTCATTCATTTAAGCTTTATTAAGAGTTTATCATGTACTGAACATCCTAAGTGCTGGGTTGAGTAGAACAGATAAGATCTCATTCTTATGGAGATTATATACTAAAATATTTTATATTTTAAATGAAATGTGTTGATCACCGACTAGAAGTTAAGAAAAATGTCTCCAGTTTGTATATATGGTATGTGCCATATTCTGCTTGCTCATTTATTTGTTAGCTCTGCAGATGTTTATTGATTATCTAATGTGAACTAAGTACTTGTGATTGTTTTTAAGGCTATCCACAAAGACAGTTGATATTATACTTCTGCGCTCTGCCATGTGACTTACTTTGGAAAATGAAATATAAATGGGAGTCATAACTTCTGTTACTTATGAGTAGATTTGAAGGTCAGAGTGAGTAGATTTAAAGGATAGTGTGGCAAATGGGGCCTCCATTTAGCCTGTGTGATTGAGTGACTATGATGCATAGGGCTCCATTCCAGATTCACATTGCCTTGCAGACTGAGGTAAAAGATACTTTCACTGTGTTAAGTCATGAAATGTTAGAATTAGTTTTGTTAATTAGGTATATCTTAACATTTTCTGACTGATATACTGTACCATTTCTGGATGCTGAAAATGTAATGATGAGAAAAGCAGACAAGTACCTGCCTATATAGAGTTTATAAGTTAAGCAATAAAATTAAAAATAATAATGATAAATTGAAACTTTTTTTTTTTTTACCTATTCCAAGCTCATACCACTCACAGCACAGCAGACCAATAAATTAAAGGAAGAGTTTTGGGGATAAGAAACAACAACTTTATTCAGAAAGCAGAGGCCAAAAACACGGTGGACCAAAAACACTCAGAGACATCTTACTGAAGTTAGAATTCAGGCTTTGTTTTTTTTTTTTTTTTTTTTTTTACTTTATTTTACTTTACAATACTCCATTGGCTTTGCCCTACATCAACATGAATCCACCACAGGTGTACACGCAAGGGGCGAGGGTGTGGTTGGTTGTTGCAAACTTCTTGATACTGGAATTCTTTGTTCTTGCAGCTGTCCTCCTAGGTCTGATCACAGTGTTCCTATAAATCTCCAACAGGACAAATATTCTCTATTCTGCAACTTTTTATCTCTATATGAGTGGAAAAGTATTATACTTTTAAAAATCAGAGCCTTGAGAATAGACTGTCCTGTTATAGTTCAGGCTTTAGACAACATTCCTTTAGTAATTATAGCAAAAGCAATAGATTACAAAGTTTAAAGTAAAAGAAATAGATCTAGTAAGAAGTCAGATTTGTTCTTCCTATTACAAGAAGACAGTGAAAAGTGCTGTTAAAATAAAGTTTAGAACAGAGATAAAGAATGGCAGTGGATGCTTTTTTAGATAAAGTATCAGGAAAGTCATTTCTGCAGAGGTGACATTTGCTCAGAGACTTGACTTAAAGAAGGCACTAGCAACCATGTTGCAGAGGCCCAGTACACAGGTTGTAAAAGCAAAGTGTTGTTCGGGTCCTACTCAACATTCACTCGTTCTTGTAAATATCTGAAGAAATAGCAAGGAAATGTTTTGGCTCTGAGGAAAGAGGGCTTCATGTGAACAGCATGGAACCGATGTGCCTGCAGGGGACTGAATAAGAGGGAGAGTTGTATGAGGTAAGCATTTAAAGGTTGTATGAGTAGACGGGTCAAGTAAGACCACGTAGATCTTGGAAATAAATGAGAGAAGAAAGTTTTAAACACAAGAATGATAGGAGATGACTTATGATTTTAAGAGATCACTTTGACTTCTTGGCAAAGAATCAGCTAGAGGGACAAGAGTGGCAGCAGAGAGAGACTATTAGGATATTCTGGCAGTAGTGAGTAGTTGTGGCAGAAGAAACATGAAGTGTCAGAACAAGATCATTTGGAGAGTGAGCCCACAGGATTTGCTCTGACATTGTTATTATGAGATTCAGGGAAGTGGGAAAGAAGACGAGATCAAGAGATGTAAGAAGAGATTAGGGATGGAGCCCAGAAATATGTACTAGAAGGAATGTCAAAATGAGTGTCTGAACAAAAAGAATGACAGGTTAGATAATACTCTGAATTCCACAGCAGAGTTGAAACTGATCTATATTAAGGGGCTAGTGAGAGTTGTAAAGGTAAGCCTTTAAAGATTGTGTCAGTATACAGGTCAAGTAAGACCTTGTAGACCTTGGAAATAAATGAGAAAAGAAAGTTTTAAACACCCTCTTCCAGAAACACAAGGAAAACTTTACACATGGACATCACCAAATGGTCAATATCAAAATTTGATTGATTATATTTTTTGGAGCCAAAGATGGAGAAGCTCTATTCAGTAAGCAGAAACAAGACCGGGAGCTGACTGTGGCTCAGATCATGAACTCCTTATTGCAAAATTCAGACTTTAATTGAAGAAAATAGGGAAAAACCACTAGGCCATTCAAGTATGACATAAATCAAACCCCCTATGATTATATAGTGGAAGTGACATATAGACTCAAGGGATTATATCTGATAGACAGAGTGCCTGATGAACTATGACGGAGGTTTGTGACATTATACAAGAAAAAAAAAGTATAAAAAGACAAAATAGTTGTCTGAAGAGGCCTTACAAATAGCTGAGAAAAAAGAGAACCAAAAGGCAAAAGAAAAAAGGAAAGATATACCCATCTGAATGCAGATTTCCAAGAAGGGCAAGGAGAGATAAGAAAGTCTTCTTCCGTGATCAGTGCAAAGAAATAGAAGAAAACAATAGAATGGGAAAGACTAGAGATTGCTTCAAGAAAATTAGAGATAACAAGGGAATATTTCATTCAAAGATGGGCACAATAAAGGACAGAAATGGTATAGACCTAACAGGAGCAGAAAATATTAAGAAGGGATGGCAAGAATAACAGAAGAGCTATGCAAAAAAGATCTTCATGACCTAGATAACCATGATGCTGTGATCACTCACCTAGAGCCAGACATCCTGGAAGGTGAAGTCGAGTGGACCTTAGGAAGCATCATTAAGAACAAAGCTAGTGGAGCTGATGGAATTCCAGCTGAGCTATTTCAAATCCTAAAAGATGATGCTGTTAAATGCTGCACTCAATGTGTCAGCAAATTTGGAAAATTCAGCAGTGGCCACAGGACTAGAAAAGGTCAGTTTACATTCCAGTCCCAAAGAAAGACAGTGCCAAAGAATGTTCAAACTACCACACAAGTACACTCATCTCACATGCTAGCAAAGTAATGCTCAAAATTCTCCAAGCCAGGGTTCAACAGTATGTGAACTAAAGACTCCCAGATGTTCAAACTGGATTTAGAAAAGGACCAGAGATCAAATTGCCAACATCTGTTGGATCGTTGAAAAAGCAAGAGACTTCCAGAAAAGCATCTACTTCTGCTTCATTGACTACACTAAAGGCTGTGAAAATGTGTATCACAACAATCTGGAAAATTCTTAAGAGAGCTGGGAATGCAGGACCACTTTACCTGCCTCCTGAGAAACCTGTATGCAGGTCAAGAAGCAACAGTTAGTCCCAAGTGTGGCACAGTGGTTCCAAATTGAGAAGAGTATGTCAAGGCTGTATATTGCTTATTTAACTTATATGCAAAGCACATCATGAGAAATGCCAGGCTGGATGAAGCCTAAACTGGAATTAAGATTGACAGGAGAATAATAAATAACCTCCCATATGCAGAAGACACCACCTTATGGCAGAAAGCAAAGAGGAACTAAAGAACCCCCTGATGAAGGTGAAAGAGGAGGGACAAAAAGCTGGCTTCAAACTCAACATTCAAAAAATGAAGATCATGGCATCCAGTCCCATCACTTCATAGCAAATAGTTGGGGAAACATTGGAAACAGTGAGAAACTTTATTTTCTTGGGCTCTGAAATCACTGCAGATGGTGACTTCAGCCACAAAAGTAAAAGATGTTTGCTTCTTGGACAAAAGCTATGACAAAAACTAGATAGTGTATGAAAAAGCAGACATTACTTTGCCAACGAAGGTCTGTCTAGTCAAAGCTATGGTTTTTCCAGTAGTCATGTATGGATGTGAGAGATGGCCCATAAAGAAGGCTGATCATTGAATAATTGATGCTTTTGAACTGTGGTGTTGGAGAAGACTCTTGAGACTGCAAGGGACTGGTTTGCAAGCAGGTTAAACCATTCAATCCTAAAGAAAATCAGTCTTTACTATTTACTGGAAGGACTGATGCTGAAGCTGAAGTTTCAATACTTTCACCATCTGATGTGAAGAACTGACTCGTTAGAAAAGACCTTGATTCTGGGAATGATTGAAGGCAGGAAGCTAAGGTGATGACAGAAGATGAGATGGTTGGATGGCATCACAAACTCAATGGACATGAATTTGAGCAAGCTCCAGGTGATAGTGTGGGACAGGGAAGCCTGGTGTGCTGTAGTCCATGGGGTCGCAAAGTGTCAGACACAACTGAACTACAGCTCTGTCATGGTTATTCCTCCCTTACAAGGAGTTTTCTTTACGATTCATACAGTGCACACTGTTGGTATCCTGCCATATCCCCTTGATAAGTTACTGTTTCTGTGATTATAGGTCCACCTCCCAGCCAGCATCTTTGCCAGAGTTGTAGACATAGATGCAAAACCCTAGGGAATTAATTCTCTGTAGGGAAAGCCCTCAAACAATTATTATACTCACAGAAGTTGGGTAAATAAGCAAGCTTCTTAACCTCTTGAGCAGAATACCTCTGAGGTGTTCATTTCACACTGGTTCCTTGAGCTTCCTGGTGGGATTAAGCTACAATTGTCCAGCTTGGTGATATGTTTAGAAATTCACCCTAGAAATTTTAGTTTTCTTTTTTCTTCCCTGTGTCACTGCTCTTCCATGATGGCATTTTTAGTTTTAGCTCCCTCAATAAACTATTCATGATCTTTCTTAACCTACAGTGGTTTACATTCCTATAAACCCACTGTAAATTGAAATATCATGTCAAAAATACTTTTAATATACCTAAACTGCCAAACATTATAACCTAGCCTAGTATACTGTAGGCATGCTCAGAACACTTACATTAGCCCATCTTCTGGCAAAATTATCTATTATCAAAATTATCAAAACCTATTTTTTAGTAAAATATTGACTAGTTCATTACCTATTGAACTATGCTGAAAGTTAAAAACAGTGGTTGTGTATCTCTAGAGTGGTTGTAAGTGTATCAGTTTGGACTTCCCAGGTGGCTTAGTGGTAAAGAATCCACCTGCCAATGCAGGAGATGCAGGAGACATGGGTTTGATCCCTGGGTTGGGAAGATCCCCGGGTTGGGAAGATCCCCTGGAGTAGGAAATGGCAACCTCCGCTAGTATTCTTGTCTGAAAAATTCCTTGGAATGAGAGCCCGGTTGGCTACAGCCCATGGGGTTGCAAAGAGTCGTACCTAACTGAACACGCACGTGTGCACACACACACATGTGAATCCATTGTTTACCTTCATGATCATGTGACTGACTGGGAGTCATGGCTCACTGCTACTGCCCAGCATCACCAGAGAGTAAAGTACCACCAACCCAGGGAAAGATAAAAATTCAAAAATTGAAGAATGATTTTTACCTCTTTCCTGCTATTGTGAAGTAAAAGAATCCTAAGTCATACCTTTATAAATCAGGGACTGTCTGCACTCAAATCCTTTTCTCAGGGTCTGCTTCTAGAGAAATTCAAATTAAGACATTTCATGTACAGATAAAATTTTATAGAAATTTAATATTTTCTAAAAACCTGTGACTATACATAGAGTGAATCAATATTTACTGATGGTGTAGGGGTATAATAATGCAAAGATGGTCACATTTTATCCTCCAGCACATTTATAGAGTATATAATTTATATAGTATATTTAGAAATTATATACTTGGGGTGCTAGAAAAGGGAGTAACTATTTAAATATAAAATTCAAACATTTTAGCAAGAGTCTTTTTTCTGTAGTACTTATGAATGAATCACAAAGACCTAGAAGAGTCCTTGTCATATACATACACACTCAAAAAATATTTTAAAGAACACTTAACCTAAAAATAGTTTGCCTCCATCTAGAAGGATGTTTTTAATGGGAAACCCAGACTCAAAAGGGTACCAACTTGAGCTGTAAAGGAGAAAGAGGCTTTCAAGCAAGCTATAGAGAACTAATCACATTAATCAGTGGGTCAGCCTCAACTCAGTAATCAGATCCCCTCAACTTTGTGGATGTTATAAATATGTTTTAGAAATGCATTAACTAAAACTCAGAGAAGTAAAACAATTCTGATAAAGTATTCCAAAACTGAAAAATAGTCTAGATTTGAACTCATATTTGTCTGTCTCTCTTCACCTTCACATAATCTTTAATTCTTCTTGAGAATTGGCCAAAATTAGGCAGTTATGCTTTAAAAAGACTGGATATAAGTCTATATTTTTTGTAACAGAGATTTTTTTTTTTAAACAAATGCCTCAGTCAACTGGGGCTGCTATAATGAAATATCATAAATTGGAGGCTAAAAAAACAAATACATTTCTTACAGTTCTGGAGGTCGGGAAGAGCTTCCAGTTTGCAGGCAGCAATCTTCTTACTGTATCTTTACATGTTGGAGAAAGAACTCTTATCTCTTCCTCCTCTTGTAGGGCCACCAGTTCCATCATGAGAACTCCACCCTCATGACCTCATCTAAACCTAATCTCTGCCCAAAGGCCACACCTCCAAATTCCATTCCACTGAAGAATAGATCATTAACCTATGAATTTATGGGAGAACACAAATGCATTCAGTCTATAGCAAGTAGCATAAATTTACAGTATGGTTTCACTATTACTTCTCAGGTGTGATTGGAGATTTTAATCAAGGCTTAATCTGGAACCAGCATAAAATTCTAGAATAGATGCAATGGAACTGGGAAGGGGGAAGGCTGATACTCTTCCCTGTTGTAACAAGTATATGGAAATATAGAAAGTCTTGCAGGATATGAGAAATTAGAGCATCCTTAAATAAAAGTGTCTGAAATGAAAAGCTGGCATCAAGAAAGAAGGTAAAATTCAACAAACAAGTGTTCCTGTAAAGGAGAAAACAATTTTTTCTTTGACCCTAAGAGGCTGAGAAGAGAAAAATAAAAAACTTCTCTAATAAGAGTTCTATAATAGGATCCTGAGACTTGAGACCCTATGGCCAAAACAGAGCAAAACAAAACAAATGAACAGAGTTCTTAGAAGCAGACCAGTGGATCCACACTCACTCGCACCCTTAGGCTGTGAACACAATTCATACTCAGCAGAACATCTAAGTGCATCTCCTCAGGTTTTCTGTGACCTCAATCAATCGCCCTGTCTTCAGTCCCTCTCATTTACCAGCCAGCAGTGGGACTTATGTCATACATATTCATTCTACTCTTGTGTCTAGCACAGAGACCCAAGCACATTCTTTCATGAATCATTATCATAACCTTTTAACAGTTGTGGGAGTATTTTAAAAGGAAAACAAGGAAGAAGTTGAGGTTTTTTTTTTTTCCTTTTTTGCCCTTAGATAAAAGTTGTGAGTTATTAAGTTATCAGATTTTTATAGAGGACATTTCATGTCATTTTTAAAAGACTATTTACACATCATTGTCTTTGTCTAAGATGTTTCTCTCTCATTTCTGAAGTCTAATCTTATTGTTCTCTCTTTATATACTAAGAAATTATTTTAATAACTGTTATTTTCTGAAATTCACTGTAAATAATTTGAGAGCTGGATAGAGAGAGAAATAATAGAGAGCTGGATATATAACCTCAAAAGTTATTTCTATCACTGAAATTCTCTGCTCCTCTCCCTGAATTTTTTTTTTTAACTCTTTCCAGAAGTGTTCATTATTGGAAATACCTGAAGAGTCCTGTCTTGCCACTGTTTTCTGATAATGCAGAGCCCGAGGGACTCTAGTATAGCAAAACTTTGGTGTATTCAAGCAAGACTAACAACCCCAAAGAATGTTTAAGCAGATATAACATAAATATCACAAAATAAGCACTAAAGAAAGGGAATAGAAATTATGTATTTGGGATATTAGATTTTGTTTCTCACATACTTAGTCTTTATTATCTTAGCTAATAAAATCTAATAACCAAGAGTTTTCTCTACAGTATATTAGATCTATTTTTAGTATTTTAGTACTTTTATACTTTTTTTTTACTTTAGTGGATTATATATGATACTTGTCTGCCTAGGTACCACACAATTTGGCACATGATCACATACTGTTTATACAATTATCAAGATGCTTGTTTCTTTGGGATATTGTAAATTATTAAATTCACTAAAATATTGGTTTCTTTCTATCAGCTACAGTACTGAAGTAACTGTTATTATATTTCTCAGTATAACCAACAGTCCTGGGCACAATGCCTTGTTTATAATGAATTCCCTAATATTGATTGAGTTAATGAATAAATTAATGTGTACTTGCTGAATTGAATTAAAATTAAATGCATGCTGGGGAAGAATTACTGTTGGTAGAAATTATGGAAGCTCTTTTTATTGTCTAAGCTGTTCACATGTCATTCATTCTTAGATATGTATTATTAAGAGACCACTAGGTGCCAAGTATTGTTAAGTGATTTACTTGTATCACATTACTTAATCCTCACAATAACCATTAGGAAACAATTAGTCATAAGCCCTTAGTTTGCAGCTAAGTCCTTCATAGAAAATTAAATCAAATTGGATTAAACAACAAAGTTTACAACATAACTTGGCTGGGCCTTTGTTATCTAGGTAGACTCCTGGTAGTGGCTCCCTTTCGGTTGCAAGATTGTTGCAGTTTATAGAGAAAACAACCTTATACCCTTACTTTAAAGTATTGGAAATACTGGAAGGCTTCATTCCAAGAAGTCTCAGTATCTCCTCAGATGAGTTATGTATCTACCCATCCTGAGCTAATCACTATAACCAGTAGAATATGCTACTGATTTAAGCTAATCAGGATATCCAGAAATGGAGTGATATCAGATCACTTGCTCTCATATAGTACACGGGGGGAAATAAATCGATAGGTACATCACAGTATGTTCATTAAACAGTGAAGAAATAAACACTAGAATGCAAAATTAAAAGAAAACTACCATAACCATTTCCTCTGTCTTAAAGATAAGGAAACAAAGATCAAAGGTTTTATGTCACTTTCTCAAGATCACGCAGCTAACATTGGCAGAAATGCAGCTCAAAATCAAGTCTGTTTCTAACACCAGTATATTACACCACCTCCCTTAAGCATTTATTCACTGTCCTTAGCTCTACAGTTCACGTCTCAAAAGTGCTTCTGATATCTCTTGCCAATGAAAGATTATCAGGACTAGCAATGAATATATTTTCTTTTTAGAATGAAACTTTATCTGAATAATGTTTCTTAATTTCTACTTAGCTAATAAAATTTTCATTCACTGCCTAACTTTTCTTCCTGAAACTAATGTCCACCCACTTATATTTTAGAAGGGTGGTGAATGAAGAAAAAATGTAAATAGAAGAAAAGAATAATTACTTGCCTAATGAACAGTGGCAGAATATTGGTAGGAGCCAGAAAATTGGTAGGAACCAAAAATATTAAGGCATTAACAAAAGTATTCAGTGTAGGATTTATATTTTATTCAATATATTTTTGATGAGTTTATAGTGGTAGTTAAAGATTCAGTTTAAGACTAAAGAAATCAGTCAGCCTCTTCTGGGTGAATATAATTTTTGCATTCTGATTCCCTGTAACAGAGAAACAAACTTTTTACTATTAGTTTAGCTGAGTATTTGAAATAAATTGACTAATACATGTAAAAATACAAACCTCATAAAACTTTATCAGTTTCATTTCAGACATGTTAAATATATCTTACTACTTGTAATTTGAGGAGTGTATATTCAGGCTGCTTTCTCTAACATGTCATATTTATTAAACCCAAAGGTGTTTCCTTTATCTTAATAGTTTCTGCTAATTCCAAAGACAATTTTTGAATCAAGTTTTGGATATCTTTGGGAATTGTTTTTCTCTATCTTTTTTTCTTACCTTCCTGGAGAAAGCCTCGCTGATATTTTGTATCCAAGATTCGATGGACAGGTTTTAATCTTGATATTTTTGCTAATACTTATGAATATTTTATTTGAAAAAAGTAAGTTCAAACTAATTAGTCTAAAAATTTGAATGTCCTCAATTTTAGAATTTAAAACATTGGTTATTTCTAAGATAAAAATGTTAATGAAGAAAAGAATGTATCTATGAACCTGTATTACAATTTGTTATCTTTCTGGATCAGATGCAAAGAGAATTTCTAAATCAAGAAGTCTGCAGAGCTGAGAAAAGCATATAGGAGGCAGCAGAGATCATCAGAACTAGAGAGTGGAATGTAGTTAGTCACCCAAACGTGCTGAAGCACAACCCCCTTTTCTGAGGAACTGAGTTTACCAACCTTGAAGTTTGGGTTTGGATCCTGAATAAAAACTCACCATAGAGGAACTAGCACCCTTTGACGTTGGAAAAGTTATAGAGTGAATTTTAGAAAAATCCAGTTGTGAGAGGACTGTTGGCAATATGGATTAAATATTAATTAATAGTCAATCTGAGAAGAATTAGAAAATTTTGTTAAATCAACTAGAGGATTATAATCCTGTAGGTAGTCTTTTAGAAAGCTCTGAGCACTATTCTGCCTATTAGAAGTCAAAATACAGTTATATACACTTTTTAAGACAAAGAGTGATACATAAAATGACAGTTTACACAATGCAGATTTGTGCAAACAAATCAAGTGATGTATCATAAGGACCTTGTACAGGATTAAGCAGGACTGTTAGTTCCTAAGGAGATCTGGTTAATTCTGATGAAAAATGCACACTAAGAGGATAGAGGAGGCTCAAATGTACAGAAGAAAAAGTTTAAATAATTATTTTCTTGCCATGAAATATGAATTTTATTTCATCAGTCTAGAATATTTATTTCATCATAATGTCTAGAAATATGAACATTAAATGTGATTCTGGTGAAAGCTCAGGAACCAAACAAAAGAAGAAAGAGGAGAGCTGGAGAGAAAGCTTCTGTCTATATAGAGAATACATAAACAATCAGGAACAAAACGTTGATAGAAATATGGACATTAAAATCCATTCTGATATGGTCTCAGACAGAAATGAAGAATACACTGTTGGACAGTGGAGAAAAGGTAATCCATTGATTAAAAAGTGTCAAAAAACATGGCTGAATTGTTTTTATGGAAGGTAAAATGGTGAAGTTCGATATTTAGCTGAAGAGATAGCTAAACAAGATGTTGAAGGTTCTGCCTGGGATTTCCTGAATGCATACAGTAAATTGTGAGAGGAAATAGATGAATTAAAGGAGCAAGAGTGAAACAGAGAAGGGATCAGAACTTAAAGATTTGGAAAATTCTCAGCTTCTCGTTATTGAACAAAATGGGAAAGCATGCTCTGAGAACACCAAAGTTATAGCTATACTATCTCTTAATAAAGAGATTATGGGATTCTACCAGTAGAAACACTACTAGTTTGAACTGAAGGAGGAGGAGATGGACAAAAGGAAGGAAGGCTGTCAAACTTCTTAAGATTCTGCAGGGTGGTACAATAGGCTCTTTGGCTGTGAACATGCTTCTTCCTTCAAGAGAAGGGAAGAATGACCCCAAGGCAAATAAGCTATCTGCAGACCTTCCCATCTTAACACAGACTCATGGTGCAGGACTAATTCCTACTGGTTTTAAAGAGTAGAGCCTCTTCCATTTTGGGGTACCAAAATATCACCACCCTGTGCCTCAAGGGCAAGGCCAAAGTCCAGCACCTAGTGGGTGGGCCACCCTACCAAGCTGGAGGAGCAGGGCCTCCCCACAGAATCATTGGGATGGTGCCCCCATTCTAGTGGGCTGGAGGGTTTAACAAAGGTTATTATTTTACCACGGCAAACATTATCCTCAATGGTGAAAAATTGAAAGGATTTCCCCTAAAGCCAGGAACAAGACAAGGATGCCCACTCTCACCACTACTATCCAACATAATTTTGGAAATTTTGGCCACAGCAATTAGAGCAGAAAAAGAAATAAAAGGAATCCAAATTGGAAAAGAAGAAGTAAAACTCTCACTGTTTGCAGATGACATGATCCTCTACATGGAAAACCCTAAAGAGTCCACCAGAAAATTACTAGAGCTAATCAATGAATATAGTAAAGTTGCAGGATATAAAATTAACCCAGAGAAATCCCTTGCATTTCTATACACTAACAATAAGAGAACAGAAAGAGAAATTTAGGAAACAGTTCCATTCACCATTGCAACCAAAAGAATAAAATACTTAGGAATAAAAAAGAAACAAAAGACCTATATATATATAAAAACTATAAAACACTGAAGAAAGAAATCAAAGATGACACAAATAGTCGGAAAAATATACCATGTTCATGGGTTGGAAGCATCAATATAGTGAGAATGAGTATACTATCCAAAGCAATCTATAGTTTCAGTGTAATCCCTATCAAGCTACCAATGGTATTTTTCAGAGAACTAGAACAAATAATTTCACAATTTGTATGGAAGAACAAAAAACCTCGAATAGCCAAAGCAATCTTGAGAAGAATGGAACTGGAAGAATCAACCTGCCTGACTTCAGACTATACTACAAAGCTACAGTCATCAAGACAGTATGGTACTGGCACAAAGACAGAAAAATAGATCAATGGAACAAAATAGCCCAGAGATAAATCCATGCACCTATGAACACCTTATCTTCGACAAAGGAGGCAAGAATATACAATGGAGAAAAGACAGTCTCTTTAACAAGTGGTGCTGGGAAAACCGGTCAACCACTTGTAAAAGAATGAAACTAGATCACTTTCTAACACCATACAAAACAATAAACTCAAAATGGATTAATGATTTAAATGTAAGACCAGAAACTATAAAACTCCTAGAGGAGAACATAGACAAAATACTCTCTGACATAAATCATAACAGGATCCTCTATGACCCACCTCCCAGAATAATGGAAATAAAAGCAAAAATAAACTGGACCTAATTAAACTTAAAAGCTTTTGCACAATGAAGGAAACTATAAGCAAGATGAAATGACAGCCTTCAGAATGAGCAAAAATAATAGCAAATGAAGCAACTGACAAAGCATTAATCTCAAAAATATACAAGCAGCTCCTACAGCTCAATTCCAGAAAAATAGGCGACCCAATCAAAAAATGGGCCAAAGAATGAAACAGACATTTCTCCAGAGAAGACATACAGATGGCTAACAAACACATGAAAAGATGCTCAACATCACTCATTATCAGAAAAATGCAAATCAAAACCGCAATGAGGTACAATTTAATGCCTGTCAGAATGGCTGCTATCAACAAGTCTACAAACAAAAAATGCTGAAGAGGGTGTGGAGAAAAGGGAACCCTCTTACACTGTTGGTGGGAATGCAAACTAGTACAGCCACTATGGAGAACAGTGTGGATATTCCTTAAAAAACTGGAAATAGAACTGCCATATGACCCAGCAATCCCACTGCTGGGCATACATACCGAGGAAACCAGAATTGAAAGAGACATGTGTACCCAATGTTCGTCGCAGAACTGTTTACAATAGCCAGAACATGAAAGCAACCTAGATGCCCATTGGCAGATTAATGGATAAGAAAGCAGTGGTACATATATATACACAATGGAATATTACTCAGCCATTAAAAAGAATAAATTTGAATCAGTTCTAATGAGATGGATAAAACTGGGTAAAGTAAATCAGAAAGGAAAACACCAATACTAACTCATATATATGGAATTTAGAAAGATAGTAATGATGACTCTCTCTGCGAAATAGCAAAAGAGACACAGATGGGCAGAGAGAACAGACTTTTGGACTCTGTGGGAGAAGGCGAGGGTGGGATAATTTGAGAGAATAGCATTGAAACATGTATATTATCATATGTGAAATAGATTGCCCGTCCAGGTTTGATGCATGAGACAGGGTGCTCAGGGCTGATGCTATGGTATGACCCTGAGGGATGGGATGGGTAGGGGGGTTCAGAATGAGGAACACATGTATACCCATGTCTGATTGATGTCAGTGTATGGTGAAAACCACTACAATGTTGTAAAGTAATTAGCCTCCAATTAAATAAAAATAAATTAAAAAGATGATTATTTTTAGCCTCAGGATTTAATGCAGCTTGCCTTTTAAATTTAAACTTACTTGAGACCATCACCCAACTTTTCCCAGTTAGAATGGGGTCTTTATCCTTTATCTTATGCCTGTCCTGCTATTGTATTTTGGAAGCACAGAACTTATCTGGTTTCATCAGTTCACAGCTGGAAAAGAATTTTTCCCCCTGGGATGTCTCACTTACACCCCTTTTATATCAGACTTTAGACTTAGAGTTGATGCTGAAATGAGTTAAGACTTTTGAGGCTGTTGGAATAGAACAAATCTGTTACATGTTAGGATCTGGATTTAGGGGAAACAGGAGTAGAATATCATATGTAAATGTTATATATGAACATATGTCCCCACCCCCCAGGTTCATATTTTAAAGCCCTAACCCCAAGTATGACTATATTTGGAGTAAGAAAGTAATTAAGATTAAATGAGGTCATAAAGGTGGGGCTCAGATCCAATAGTGTTTGTGTCTTTATAAGAATAAGAAGACATACCGTAGGGCTGTCCTTCTCACCTGCTGAGTTCTCATGAGAATCCCAGCATGCGAGTGCTCTGATCTTGGACATTTAGCCCTCAGAAGTATGAGTAAATAAATTTCTGTTGTCTAAGCCACCCGATCTGTTATTTGTTTATAGCAGCTTGTGTCAATTAATACAGAGAGGGTGTGTATGTCATTTCAGTCATGTCCAGTTCTTTGTGACCCAGTGAACTGTAGCTCACCAGGCTCCTCAGTAAATGGGGATTCTCCAGGCAAGAATACTGGAGTAGGTTGCCATGCCCTTTTCCAAGGGATCTTCCCAATCCAGGAAACTTTCCAACCCAGGGATCGAATCCACAACTCTAACCTCTCCTGCATTGGCAGGCGAGTTGTTTACCACTTGTGCCTTCTGGGAAGCCCCACAGGGAGGGTGCCTAAATTTAAATTACAAGGGAAAAATCACAAGTCACTGGTGTAAAGTTATATACGGCCCTGATATCTTTACATAATATTACAATACCAAGACCACAAGGCAGACCTGTGGATCATATAAAGCTAGATGTGTTAAACTTGATGATTAGGGAATAACACCCATCTTTACAGAGGGAAAGTTAAGGAAATGTCACATAGAATTTATGGGACTGGGATTAATGTCTGGTTTCAGGACAGATCTGGTAAATGAGGTCTGGGTGAAGGTTGGTCAAGATTTATAATCTATTCGAGTTGGTGAAACTGTCCATAGTCTTATATTTAGAACATGTGAATGCATGCTATCTGTGGGAATAATAGTTAAATTACTTTGTGGTAGTACCTGGTATATGAGACTGAGCTAGTGTTAAGACAGTTTAAACCTTAGGTAATTTATCTCACAGGACATAGTTTGTACACTTTATCTGTGTTGCAAACAAGAGTAGAATTTCATGGTTTGTCATTCATCTCTTGTCTAGTATTTAGAATAGTGCATTCCCTTTTCAATTTACTCTCTAGCCCTTTCACAGAGTCACACACGACTGAAGCGACTTAGCAGCAGCAGCAGCAGCAGCCCTTTCATAACATTTAGGATAGATCTTGTATTCTCTTGATTTAAATATTTTATAATTCACCTAAAAGTCAAGCTAATTCATTGTATATTTTCCAGTTGTATTGAGATATAATTGGTATATAACATTTTCATGTTTACCACATAAGTATTTGATTTAATAGACATAATGCATAATGATTACTCCTATAGCTTTAGTACCTTCATCTTTTCACATAATTACCATTTCTTTTTCTGTGGTAGGAATATATTAGATCTACTGTCTTAACATCTTTCAATTTCATAATACAGTTTATTAACTATAATCACCATGCTGCATATCAGAACTCATTTGTCTTAAAATTGGAAGTTTGTGCCCTTTGACCAATGTTTCCCTATTTTTTCCATATCCCCCCTTTAACATTGTACAAATAAGTGATATCATATATCATTTTCTATTGCTCTGACATTTCACTTAGCATAATGTTCTTAAAGTCCATCCATATTATTGCAAATGGCAGAATTTCCTTCTTTCTCATGGCTGAATAATATTCCATTGTACATATATAACATACCTGTATTATCTATTTATCCATCAACTGACCCTTAGGTCTTATTCCATATCTTAACTGTTGTGAATAATGCTGCAATGAATATGGGAGTGAAACTATCTTTTCACGTTCCTGTGTTCATCTCCTTTGTATATATGCCCAGAAGTGGAATTGCTGGCCTGTAAGGCACTTCTCTTTTTAATTTCTTAATGAACCTCCATACTGTTTTCCACAGTGGCTGTATCAACAGTGCGTAAGGATTTCTTTTCTCCATATTCTCACCAACACTGTCATCTTGTCTTTTTGATGATAACTATTCTAACATGTATGAGGTGATACCTCTTAGTGGTTTTAATTTGCATTTTTCTGATGATTAGTTATGTTGAACACTTTTTCATGTACTTATTGGTCATCTGTATATCTTTTTTGGAAAAATGTCTGTACGCCATTATTCTTTATCACCTTTACATAGTGAATATTTTGTCTTGTTTGAATCTTGCATTTTCCTACATCTAAGAACTCTTTATCTGGTTGGAAATATATAATAATATCATTTCTGAGTAAATCCTGCCCTCAGTGCTTTGAGATTTTTGAATATTGGCATTTCTTAAATATATGCTTCTTGTACCGCAGTAGTATTTAAGACTATTAAAATTGCTAGATAACTTGAGAACAGATGAATTTAATTTTTTGTCAATTTTTATTAAAGTTTATTTATTATTATGTAAAATTATTATTGTTTCTTACCTTTAGTACTAGACTTAATAATATGTTTGCTTGGATTATAACAACATGCTTTGTCCCATAGATCTCTGGGGATACAAATTCATTCTCTTTTGCTCTTAATTATACTTTAGAGGAAAGGTTTGATTAACTGCTGCTATAGCAGAATCATTATTTTTAAGTAGTCTAGTTTATTTAAATACATTTTTAGGGCTTTATTTTCTAATGTTTGAAATATTCAGAGTTTTATGATTCTCATAGGTCTTGCCAATATTTTATTATAAATTATTAGAATGAGGGGAACTGGCTTAAAATTAGAACTAAACTCTAGATTTTGGGGGATTGGGTAAAAGAAACACAAGAATAAAAATCCTCATCCTGATATTTTAATTGATTAATATGACATGATATTGACATTTTTTCCCCTGTCATACCAGTTTAACTTGCTCAGGAAACATATTTTTCCACAATTCCAGCACGGAATTTTGATTATGTTAAGATAAACCAATTATTGCTGGTGTTTTTACATGATAAAGTAATAAAGGGACATTTCTAAAATTATGTTACTGTGTTAGCTGAGGGGTACCAGTGATACTTTGTGTTTTTTGACAAAATGTAAAGTATATTTATAATATTATGTAATAGATTCGATGGCTAATTTGTTTCATTTTCGTTGTTTCCATTCTCACATATTTTCATCTGACTTGACAAATTTTTAAACTTTGGCATAACAAGAAACTAGAAGCCATTATAATAAATAAATAATAAGAATATTCTTGCAAGAGATTTGGCCATCTCAATAACTTGTTTGTTTTGTTTTTCTCAAAGCAAACTAATCAACAGCTGTGACTACACACAGCCGAAGTTAGAAAATGAAATATTGACAATTGAGATAAGATATATAATATATATTTTATAAATGTATCCAGGCTTCCATTTAGTTACATATTATTTCAGAGCCCAAATGTTCTGAACAGCTTGCTAATGTTTTAAAAATTTCTTCAGATAGACTGTTTTGAGGAAGATCCTGAAGTTCTGAGGATATGAAATCATTGAGACATTTTTATATTGTGGAAAGAGAGATTTTATACCCAGTAATGGTAAAATCATGAAACATGTGCGTATATTCCTGTGTGTGTTCATTTGTGCATGAATGCACATGCCCACACACTCTTTAACAATTGTCTCTCAGTCTTCTCTATGAATATTTTAGCAAGAGTCAACATAAACCTCATTATGGAACAGCTTGGATTGCTTGAACATATGACCAATATGGATAGTTGTGAATCTTTGTTTACCATTTCTATGTCTTTCATCTAAAGGATGAAACATATCTGGGGTATAATGTTTTGAAGGAAAATAAAAAATATCTTTTTATCCCCACCCCAAATATATTTTATCCATCTCTGTCCCAGCATCCGAAAGGGAGAAACTAAGCCATCTGGAAAAGTTTGTGAGAATTGTAGTAGTTAGATGAAGGATACAGACATGGCTCAGATGGTAAAGAATCTGCTTGCAATACAGGAGACCAGTTTCGATCCTTGGTTGGGAAGATCCCCTGGAGAATCCACTCAAATATTCTTGCCTGTAGAATTCCATGGACAGAGAAGCCTGGTGGGCTACAATCCATGGGGTCACAAAGTCGGACATGACTGAGTGACTAACACTTTCACTTTTCTAATTTAAAGATAAAAGAAAGACTGACTTTAATGGAAAAGTATTTTCTTACAGTAAGATGAATGAAGTTCCTTTTGAAATGAAGCAGGAAGAAGGACTAGTAATTTCAGATGCCTAAGAAGAAAAGTAGAGATGTTTCATTGTCTTAAATTTATGTGAATTGTTTTCATTCTCTGGGTTGGTGCCTCAGATGTTTGAAGTGTTAAAAGGTCCCCCAGGTAATTCTAATTGGTAGCTATGTCAAAACTCACTAACCTGGAAAAGTAGGTCTTAGCTTTGCCAGGAGTGAGGAATAGAGTTGAAGTATGGAAATTGAGGAAGAAAAGAAAGGGAAAGAGAGAGGTTGATGGAAGGGAGATGATCTGGAAATATATAAAACATTAATATCAGAAATCATATGGTTCTAGCTCTTATTTTTTGATTCCTCAGGACTTTTAAGTGGCCTAGAATATCCATAAAATGTCTTGTCCCATGTTCTAGCCCTAGATGCAATCTTGAAACATAAAAAGGCATTAAGAGATTGTGGGATAATATGAACTCCTTATCTCAAAGACATATCTGCCTTCTCATGCTCATTATAGCATCTTTCATGGTAGCCAAAGTATGGAAGCAACCTGTGTTCATTAATGAATCAAGTATCTGTGGGATATTTTTCAGCATCAGGGGCTTCCCTGGTAGC
This sequence comes from Neotragus pygmaeus, assembly GCA_006410875.1. Classification (NCBI taxonomy): domain Eukaryota; kingdom Metazoa; phylum Chordata; class Mammalia; order Artiodactyla; family Bovidae; genus Neotragus; species Neotragus pygmaeus. The sequence continues at coordinate 232,116 of SJYV01048849.1, read as the reverse complement.
TCAGTGTGGCTTCCCTGGTGACTCAGATGGTAAAGCATCCGCCTGCAGTTCTGGAAACCTGGGTTTGATCCCTGGGTTGGGAAGATCCCCTGGAGAAGGAAATGGCAACCCACTCCAGTATTCTTGCCTTGAGAATTCCATGGACTAAGGAGCCTGGTAGGCTACAGTCCATGGGGTCACAAAGAGTCAGACACAACTGAGCAACTTCACTTTCACTTTTCACTTTGGTAGTTCAGTGGTAAAAGAACCACTTGTCAGTGCAGGAGATGTGAGTTTGGATTTTGGGTTGAGAAGGTCCCCTGGAGAAAGAAATGCCAACCCACTCCAGTATTCTTGACTGGGAAATCCTATGGACAGANTCACTTTTCACTTTGGTAGTTCAGTGGTAAAAGAACCACTTGTCAGTGCAGGAGATGTGAGTTTGGATTTTGGGTTGAGAAGGTCCCCTGGAGAAAGAAATGCCAACCCACTCCAGTATTCTTGACTGGGAAATCCTATGGACAGAGGAGCTTGGCAAACTACAGTCCATGGATTTGTAAGAGTCAGATACAACTTAGTGACTAAACAACAACAATTCAGTACTAAGAAGGAAAATCCTGACATTTATGGACAACGTGGATAAAATTGGAGGGCAATATGCTAAACAGAATAAGTCAGACAGAGAATGACAAATACTTCATGATATCTTTTACATGTGGAATAAAAAAGTCAAATAAATAGAAACAGAAAGTAGAAAAGTAGTTTTCAGGAAGGCAGGAAATAGGGAGAGGTGATAAAAGGTATAACACTGTTTCCACGGTTTCTCCATCTATTTCCCATGAAGTGATGGGACCAGATGCAGACCAGATGCCATAATCTTCATTTTCTGGATGTTGAGCTTTAAGCCAACTTTTTCACTCTCCTCTTTCACNTACTCTGTTGGCTTTGCCATACATCAACATGAATCCACCACAGGTGTACACGAGCTCCCACTCCTGAAAATGTACTATTGAAAATATTTTTCCCTTCTATTTTTCAATTTCCTTAGGTGATTTTTCTGACACCTCAGTAGATGAAAATTCAGTTAAGAAAAAAATGAATAATTTTCACATATCAGATGATGAAGAAAGCAATTCTCCCAAACTGTCTTTTTTGAAAACCAAGAAATCAAGCAATGATGTGAGGAAACATGAGCCAGTAGTCTCTATCAAAAACGATGACATTGCACTTGATAATGGTGAAGACATGGATGTAAATCCCTCGCCTGAATCTCAAAATAAACAACCGGAATTTGCAAAAGAGGAAATTAAAATGGAAAGTAAACCTAGAATTCTTCCAATCAAAAGTACATCTTCAGGTAATTTGTTGGTTTGGTTTGGTTTAGTTGCTAAGTTGTGTCGGATTCTTTGCAATCCCATGGACAGTAGCCCGCCAGGCTCCTCTGTCCATGGGATTTTCCAGGCGAGCATACTAGAGTAGATCAAAAGTACATCTTCAAGTAATTTGTTAGGTTACTGTAATTGCACTTCTTGAAAATTTATTTTAAGATAATTACAGAATATTTTGGGGGGCTAATAAATATTTAAGAAAAAAGACAGACTTCTCAATTTTACAGATATAAATAAAAATAATAGANAAGAAGGGGATGACCGAGGATGAGATGGCTGGATGGCATCACGGATTCGATGGACATGAGTCTGAGTGAACTCGGAGAGATGGTAATGAACAGGGAGGCCTGGCGTGCTGCAATTCATGGGGTCGCAAAGAGTCGGACACGACTGAGTGACTGAACTGAACTGAACTGATTAAAGGTATAGACTTTCAGTTATAGGAGGAAAAAGTCTGAAGATCTAATGTTTAACAAGGTGATTCAAAGTTGATGACACTATGCTATATAATTGAAATTTACTAAGATAGTAGAACTTAAATGATCTTACCAAAATTTAAGGTGGTGGATGTGTTACTTAACTTGGAAATTCCCTTAAAAGGAGGGAATCCACATAAAATCATAAAATTATCATGTGCACTTTAAATATCTTACAGCTTTTTTTGTCAATTATATCACAATAAAGCTGGGAAAAAATATTGTAGGACATCATGAGATGGATCCTTAGTTGTCATAGTATCCTTATTGCCGATTGAGTAAATTATTCCTTTTTAAAAACTAAGCAACTCTCCACAATACAGTTCATTGAGTCGTTGCAGGTCAAGAGTATAGTACAGTATTTCTTAAAGTTTCTGGGAAACAGCTGCCACCACAAGATATAGGAACACCACCCTGGCAAGGACCTGAACCTTGTACCTTATAGGCATCAATGATGTGAATTATCCTCACTGGATCAAAATGTACCACACAGTAACACATTCTTAAAATATGATATACATAATCAAACACAGTATTTTAAGCTCCATTTGGCCATTGCAGGGCATAGAAAACTACCTTTCTTGACCTGTATATTATATAGCTCTTAATGCTGCCAAGATCTCATTAAAATTTCTGGCTGCTTCAGAGTGTATAATCATTTTGAGCTTGCAATGAATACTCTTTAGTCCTTGAGGAGTATTTCTGGAAAGCATGTCCATGTTGATTCAACTTTAGAATCAGATGAAATTCTGAAGATTCAGATTCTTGAATTCAGATATGCAAAATATCAAAATATGCAGATATTTGTGTTCAGATATGCAAAATCAGAATCTTTGAGGGTAGGTCCTAAGAATCTGCAAGTACAGTTAACCCCTTAAGTCTTTCTAATATACCATGTTTGAGAATAGGTCTTATATTCCAGGTGGCTCAGTGGTAAAGAATCTGTCTGCCAATGTAGGAGACACAGGAGATGCAGCTTTCATCCCTGGGTCGAGAAGATCCTTTGGAGGTAGAAATGGCAACCCACTCTAGTATTTGTGCCTAGAGAATCCTATGGACAGAGGAGACTGGTGGGCTACAGTCATGGGGTTGCAGAGAGTTCTACGTGACTGAACAACTGAACATGCATGCACTTATATTTCACTGGGAGAGTTGGAGGGGCTGTTACCCCTACAAATACGTAGATTTGAAGTAAATTTGGCATTGATGAGGAACAGCAAGAAAATTAAAGGTGGACCTATAGGTGAGTCTGAGACTAGATAGTAAAGGGTTGAGGAAATAAAGAATGAAATAATTAACAGATTGAGAAGCTTTAATTAAAACCAAAAAAACAACCCACTTTGGAAAACAAATATAAAACAGCCATCATGCCATATAGAGAAGGAAAAGAAGTTATAGTCAGAAAGCTATATTTAAAAGCAGGGACTTTTTCAAGATTGTGACTCTGCACTGTACCTGTTTTGTGTTCCTATAGAAAAATCAAAATTAAATAAAATTATTTTCAGTATTTAATGCCACCAAATCTTATCTGGTTCCTAATGTTTTGCACATTCAAATATGAATCTTGGTGTCCATTCCCCTTCACCAGAATTGTTATTTTAAAACTTCAAATTCTAAATTTTCATGATTTATCTAAATGGATTCTTGATCAGTGTTTCATATTTTTAATGAAATTTTTAGTTAATGTCTAATTGACATATAACATTATATTAGTTTCAGGTGTATAGCATAACGATTCAATATTTCTGTCTATTGTGAAATGATTACCCATTCAGTAAGTCTAGTTAACCTTTATCACCAGAGACATTTAGGGTTTTTCTTTTTTGTGATGAGAACTTTTAAGATCTTTTTTAGGAACTTTCTATTGTGCAATAAAGTATTATTAATTGTGGTCACTATGCTGTACATTACACCTCCAGGACTTATTTTGTATTTGTACCTTTTAACTCCTTTTACCCCTTAACCCCCCACCCCATGGCAGCCGTCAATCTGTTCTCTGTATCTACGAGCTTAGAGTTTTTGTTTGTTTAGATTCCACATTTAAGTAAGTAGATCAGTGTCTCTTAAACGTTTGTGTGATTAGATCATAATAATTGAAGAATCTCAGGGACAAGAGTTTTAGACATAGTTTTGGGGCCCAGGAATTTGCCTTTAGTTGCTCAAGTAGTTTTGTGAGGAAGTGATCTGGATGTTAGCCATTCCCTCTTGATCTTTTCCTCTTGTCTCCTCTAGGATATTCCTCCTTTCAAGTCTTACTTTTATCACTGAATGTTCAATTTCTCTGCTGCATTGAATTCTCCTCAGGATGAACAGATTTAAGACACTTGCATTGTAAGATTTTCTTTAAATTTGTATTAATTGCCTAAATCTGCCCTAACAAATTACCCAGAAACTGGGTGACTTAAAATAGCAGTAATTGATTGCTGTACAGTTCTGGAACCTGGAAGTCTGAAATTAAGGCATCAGTAAGCCATGCTCCTGAAGCCTCTAGAGGTGGATGTTCCTTGCCTCTTCCACCTTCTGGTAGCCCCAGGCATCCTTTGGGTCACAGCAGCATAACTCAGTCTCTGTGTTGGTCTTCATGTGGCTGTCTTCTCTCTCTGTGTATATGCCTCTGTTTTCACATGGTCTTCTCCCTGTGCTCTCATTTTCCTCTTCTAAGGACACTAGTTATTTTGAAATAGGGCCAACCCTAATGTAGTGTGACCTTGTTCTAACCTAGTTACTTCTGCAAAGATCTTATTTCCAAATAAGGTCACATTTACAGCTACCAAAGGACAGGATTTGAACATGTGTCTCTTGGGGTCCTCAAGTCAACTTATAGCAGTACTGTATGTTACAGTCTAGCTACTTCCCCATCTCTCTTTTCCTCGGCTCAGATTCTGGAACAAATAGTTTACACTCGATTGTTACCACTTCTTTGTCTCCTACTGCAATCTGGCTTTGGATTCCCACTAGGGCTTTCCTTGTAGCTCAGTCACCAAAGAATCTGTCTGCAGTGAAGAGACCCAGAATCGATTCCTGCATCAGGAAGATTTCCTGGAGAAGGAAATGGCAACCCACTCAAGTATTCTTGCCTGGAGAATCCCCATGGACAGAGGAGCCTGGCAGGCTACAGTCCATGGGGTCGCAAGAGTTGGACACGACTTAGCGACTAAACCACCACCACCACCAGTCCACTGAAGCTCTGGTTGTTAGAGTAATTATTAAAATTTTAATTGACAAATCTGAAGAACACTTATTAGTTCTTATCTCACTTGATATCCTTACTCTCCTCCAGAGTATTGATCATTCTTTTCCTGAAGCTCCTCCTATTTGAATGAACCTAAATCCACTCCAGTATTCTTGGCTCAGCTGGTGAAGAATCTGCCTGTAATGCAGGAGACCTGGGTTCGATCCCTGGGATGGTAAGATCACCTGGAGAAGGGAAAGGCTACCCACTCCAGTATTCTGGCCTTGAGAATTCCATGGACTGTATTGTCGAAAAGGATCAGACATGACTGAGCAACTTTCACTTTCAAGTCCACCTGTTTATATACAACTTTGTTTCATTTTGTTAGATCAATATAGCCACAAAATGTTATAATGAAAGCAAATCTTACATAAAATTATGCCACACATGCAGGTAATCTTAACTGAACTTGAGAAACGCTAGCACAGAAATATTTCCTGAAAACGGTTATATTTCCTGTTAACTGGAAGAATATACTATCCTTTGTTCTTTCAGTGCTCTAAGCATCATTTTCTATGTAAGATTACACAAAATGCATACACCAGAAGGCAAAATTCTATTATTTTCCTTAAGTTCACGTATCATATCACATCACCTATATAATAGTATTTAAAATTAAATTATAGCCATCATTATAATGTAACTCTTACCTTATTTTCTTTCTATATCCAGGAGTATAGTTCCTTTCCCTTCAATAATCCTTTCTACTCATTATATGAATTATCTACTGATGAGTAATGATATTACAGCTCTCTTAGTGGCCTAAAGCAATATGTATTTGTTTTCTCAGTTTTTATGGGTCGGGTATAGCTAACATGTATCTTCTGCTTAGAGACACACAAGATTGTGGTCTCATCTGAGGATTGACTTTGGAAGGATCCACTTATAAACTCACTCAGATTACTGGCAGAATTCAATTCCTTTCAGTTTTATAGCTCTCAATTCCTTGCTGTCTCTTAGCTGGAGGCCATGCATAGCAGCTAGAGGTCATGTGTAATTCCTCAATACATTAAGTTCCCTATCGTGACCATTTGTTTCTTCACAGCTAGTAAAGAGAAAAAGACTCCAGTAAGATAAGTGCTATGATCTTATATAGTCACGCAATCATATGTATATGTCCATTCCATCGGTTGTTTAGTAGCAAGTCACAGATCCTGCTTACACTCAATGAGTGGAGCTCATACACAGGCATGACCACTTTGAGGTAAACATCAGGTGAGCCACATTATATGTTTTCTGTCCCTTGACATGTAGTCTTTTCACTATAGATATTCTACTTCAGTAATTCCTTTATATATGACTTCAACAGATAGCTGTGTGCTGTTGGTTCCAAAATCTATATCCCAGGCTAAATGTTTCTTCAAAAACTTCAGTCGATATAGTCAATTCTCTTTAGAAATTGTAGTGTGAATATAGACATTTCTTTGTAGAAAGCAATATCAGCATTCTTCCTTTACCCCCAAATTTTTCCTCCTACTTTTTACCACTTTAGATGATGACACAAACTGCGGCAAGTGCATATGATCACAAAACTGAGACTATGATTTAATAGTCTAGGATAGAACCCAAGCATTAGTATATGAAAGAAACTTTCCAACTGATTCTAATTTGTATTTGCAATTGAAAACTGATGTATCTATAGCATTACTCTGCTTTGTCTGCTTTATAACATGAATCACAATCTGAAATTATTTTTCTCTGTTGTCATTTTATTGTTTTGCTGACTCTCCTTTAGAATTGAAGCTCCGCAAAAGGTTGTTCATCACTGAATGTATGTATGTGTGTGCGTGTATGTATATATAAAACACAGCATGAAGTAACTTACTTATTGAATCATTAGGCNAGCTCTCAGCGCCTTCATTACTACTTCTCTGCTCCTAGTCATCATGTTGTGCGTGCACTATTACAATAGCTTCCTTAATGGTTGCCCTTTTGGCCTAATTCCTTCAGAGCAGGCAGAGAGACCTTCTTCAGATGTAAATTGAATCATGCCGAGTGAAAAGTGAAAGTGTTAGTTGCTCAGTCGTGTCCAACTCTGCCAGCCAATGGATACTGGAGTGGGTAGCCATTCTCTTCTCCAGAGGATCTTCCCAACCCAGGGATCAAGCCCAGGTTTCCTGCATTGGAGACAGATTGATCATCGTCTGAGCCACCAGGGAAGCCTGAATTATGCCAAGCTCTTTGATAAATCCCCCGGTGGCTTTCCTTTACATTTCTCATTTGTAAAAATGGATTTAAGAAAAATGCCTACTCACTGAGGTTCTGAAAATTAAATAAGTATGTGGTATATAGTAGGTACTCAATAAATGTTCAGTAGTATCATTGCTAATATTATTACATTTGTTCAATGTGTGATGAGTTGATAGTGATTTGCTACCTAAAACATTTTTTGAAATATTTGTGATGTTTCCGTTGATAATTTTTTGGAAGAATCATTAACCATTGCTAAATAAATTAGTCCCAGCTACTATACATTTTGGAATGCTGTATATACAGAATGCATATGTGGAAAGCAGCTTCATATGCAAATGACTGCCTGATCCTGCTTATTTGTTCGGGTTTGTATTTTAAGATGGTGCTTCCCAGGTTCCTCTAGTAGTAAAGAACCCGCCTGCAATGTAGGAGATGTAAGAGACTTGGGTTTAATCCCTGGGTCGGGAAGATCCCTTGGAGAAGGAAATGGTAACCCATTCCAGTGTTCTTGCCTGGAGAATCCCATGGACAGAGGAGCCTGGCGGGCTCCAGTCCACAAGGTTGTAAACAGCTGGACATGACTGAAGAGACTTATGCACACATATTGGAAGATGCTATTTTTTCTCTTGTAAAACACTTTAAGAGCGCATTACTCCTCATTTATGGTCATCTGAGTCTTGTACCTCAGTTTCGTCTGCTCCAGAAGATGAATACATTTCTCTTCCAGGTGCCCCTCAGGAACCCCTAGTGTGAAATTCAGGATAGCCACATTCAGGTCAGAATGACCCAATCTTGCCCGGAGAATCCTATGGACAGAGGATCCTGGTAGGCTACAGTTCAAAGGGTTGCAGAGTCAACTGAAGTGATCTAGCACGTGCACACACACCGCCCCCCCAAATATACTCTCCAAATTTTGGAAAAAACTAACAATTTTCATGGAATGTGCAAAATAAACAAACAGGCAGTATCATAATTCTTTTTTACATATTTTCTATATTCTGTTTCATTATCCAAGGAACCAAGGCAGTTTACAAAAACACTTACAGTATAACAAGATAAAAATAAAAGGGAGATAACATATGATAACATACACGATATAAGATTATTCCAGAGCTGGTTCACCAACATGCTTGTCAAAAGGTACATGGACTGCCTAGAAATAGGCTAAAAATTTGGTTCTAGACTTCCTAGAAATCAGTGCTGGAAGTAAATATAAGAGTAAAATGATTTATGACACCTGTAAGATGAAAACAAATGAGTTCTCTAAAACTCTTCCTGGTATTGTAACATAGAGGAATTTGTTTCTTGGGCCCTCTTATAAATGAAATAATATGGTATAGTAAATATCATCCTTAAAATATTCTGATAGTAACTGCTCTAATGAGTTTCATAAGGCTGTTTATTATAATATCCCTCAATATCAAAAGAGAAAAAAAGAGTTTGGTAATTAAAACAAGTCTATGAAGGTGTTTTTGAGGGGGCAGGGGTAGAGACACAAAATGGTATGGGCCAAATACATATGACTAAATCCAGTGATAAATTTGAGAATATCTGTAGAAATTGAACTGTATATTTTTAGAAAAGCCTCCAAAAAGTATTTTTTAAGATGAATTTTTTGCATCATGCAAACAAGTGGCTTAAAGTTGTACTATCAAATGTATGTCTCTCTTGCTATTTAATGGCAGACATATTAATTAGATGGACATCCTCTTCTCAAAGCTAAGGGTAATCAGTACATGTTAGAACAAACACTAAATTCAAACAATGTAACTTCCTATAGAAACCCTAAGGATCGGTTCAGTTCAGCTACTCAGTCGTGTCCGACTCTTTGCAACCCCATGAATTGCAGCACGCCAGGCCTCCCTGTCCATTACCAACTCCTGGAGTTCACTCAGACTCATGTCCATCAAGTTGGTGATGCCATCCAGCCATCTCATTCTCTGTCGTCCCCTTCTCCTCCGGCCTTCAATCTTTCCCAGCATCAGGGTCTTTTCCAATGAGTCAGCTCTTCGTATGAGTTGGACAAAGTATTGGAGTTTCAGCTTCAGGATCAGTATTTCCAATGAACACCCAGGACTGATCTCCTTCAGAATGGACTGGTTGGATCTCCTTGCAGTCCAAGGGACTCTCAAAAGTCTTCTCCAACACGACAGTTCAAAAGCATCAATTCTTCAGCACTCAGCTTTCTTCACAGTCCAACTCTCACATCCATACATGACTGCTGGAAAAACCACAGCCTTGACTAGACAGACCTTAGTCGGCAAAGTAATGTCTCTGCTTTTGAATATGCTATCTAGGTTGGTCATAACTTTCCTTCCAAGGAGTAAGTGTCTTTTAATTTCATGGCTGCAGTCACCATCTGCAGTGATTTTGGAGCCCCCCCCCCAAAAAAAATAGTTTCACTGTTTCCATTGTTTCCCTTTCTATTTGCCATGAACTGATGGGACCAGATGCCATGATCTTCGTTTTTTGATTGTTGAGTTTTAAGCCAGCTTTTTTACTCTCCTCTTTCACCTTCATCAAGAGGTTCTTTAATTCCTCTTTGCTTTCTGCCATAAGGGTGGTGTCATCTGGCTGTCTGAGGTGACTGATATTTCTCCCGGCAATCTTGATTCCAGCTTGTGTTTCTTCCAGTCCAGCGTTTCTCANCTGAAGTGATGGGACCGGATGCCATGATCTTAGTTTCCTGAATGTTGAGCTTTAAGCCAACTTTTTCACTCTCCTCTTTCACTTTCATCAAAAGGCTTTTTAGCTCCTCTTCACTTTCTGCCATAAGGATGGTGTCATCTGCATATCTGAGGTTATTGATATTTATCCCAGCAATCTTGATTCTAGCTTGTGCTTCCTCCAGCCCAGCGTTTCTCATGATGTACTCTGCATATAAGTTAAATAAGCAGGGTGACAATATACAGCCTTGATGTACTCCTTTTCCTATTTGGAACCAGTCTATTGTTCCATGTCCAGTTCTGACTGTTGCTTCCTGACATACAGATTTCTCAAGATGTCTCAAAAGGCATACAGATTTCTCAAGAGGCAGGTCAGATGCTCTGGTATACCCATCTCTTTCAGAATTTTCCACAGTTTATTGTGATCCACACAGTCAAAAGCTTTGGCATAGTCAGTAAAGCAGAAGTAGATGTTTTTCTGGAACTCTCTTGTTTTTTCAATGATCCAGCAAATGTTGTCAATTGATCTCTGGTTCCTCTGGCTTTTCTAAAACCAGCTTGAACATCTGGAAGTTCACGGTTCACATGTTATTAAAGCCTGGCTTGGAGAATTTTGAGCATTTGTTTCCTAGCATGTAAGATGAGTGCAATTGTGCGGTAGTTTGAGCATTCTTTGGCATTGCCTTTCTTTGAAATTGGAATAAAAACTGACCTTTTCCAGTCCTGTGGCCACTGCTGACTTTTCCAAATTTGCTGGCATATTGCGTGTAGCACTTTGACAGCATCATGTTTTAGGATTTGAGATAGCTCAACTGAAATTCCATCACTTCCACCAGCTTTGTTTGTAGTGATGCCTCCTAAGGCCCACTTGACCTCACATTCCATGATGTCTGGCTCTAGGTGAGTGATCACACCATCATGTTTATCTGGATCGTGAAGATCTTTTTTGTACAGTTCTTCTGTGTATTCTTGCCACCTCTTCTTAATATCTTCTGCTTTTGTTAGGTCCATGCCGTTTTTGTACTTTATTGAACCCATCTTTCCAGCACCATGCAGCCCCATTAGGTGTTAAATACCAATATTTTAAGTCAGCATTATATGCTTAGTTGTTCAGTTGTGTCTGACTCTTTTCAACCCCATGGTCTGTAGGCCAGCATGCTTCTATGTCCATGGGGATTGTCCAGGCAAGATTACTGGAGTGGGTTTCCTTGCCTTTCTCCAGGTGATCTTCCCAACGTAGGGATCAAACCCAGGTTTCCTGCATTGCAAGCAGATTCTTGTCTGTCTGAGCCACCAGAGAAGCCTAGCATTCCTGGGCTAATACGCTGTTTTATATACATTATTTTATTAATCTTCACAAGACTCATATGAGTCCATTTTTAAGTTTGTTATTCTCCTTTTTAGTGATTAGGTAAAGGTGGCAGAGTAATTTTTCCAAGGTCACATATAAAGTGGAACTAGGACTTAAACCAGGTCTGCATTACTCCAGAGCTTATGGTTTTGATCCAATTGTTCTATATATGTTTTCCAGCTATATTCATTTCTTGCTCAAATTGTTATGTCTTTGAGTTTATTGTTCCTTCTGGAATAGTGATTTACTATTCACTTAGTAAGGCAATGGCACCCCATTCCAGTACTCTTGCCTGGAGAATCCCATGGACAGAGGAGCCTGGTGGGCTGCAGTCCATGGGGTCGCGAAGAGTCGGACACGACTGTGACTTCACTTTAACTTTTCACTTTCATGCATTGGAGAAATAAATGGCAACCCATTCCAGTGTTCTTGCCTGGAGAATCCCAGGGACGGGGGAGCCTGGTGGGCTGCCGTCTCTGGGGTCACACAGAGTTGGACACGACTGAAGTGATTTAGCAGCAGCAGCAGTGATTTATTAATCCACTATGGTAGGAAGTCAAATCATCTATCTCTACCAGAATATAGTTTCTTCATTTTGTTCAACATTCTTACATATTCCATTTTCTGATTGTTGGTTATTCTAAATCCAGTTGTCAAACAATGCATACTACCTGTTCTTCAACAACAGTCAGAACTGGACATGGAACAATAGACTGTTCTAGGCACAAAATAGGAACATACCATCTCACATATCCCCTATTTTGCCCTTGGATTCATAACTTTTATCCAGAAATCTCTCTGCATTTTATAATCATGAATTTTCCAGTCATCCCATGAGGTAAATGAATATTTATTGTCATCATATTACAGATGCATGCAGTTAGGCATAGATTAATTAAATTCTTCAAGGACAAACAATGAGTTGATTGGAAAATCAAGGTTAACATTGAACATTCTAGTTTTTTGCTTCTAAAAGGAATGAATGGTGTGTTAAGTTGATTTCACTATACATAGTTGAAAATGTTTAATGTAAGCTTTCTCAATATATCCTCCATTAGTTTTTGGACATTACCCAAAATAATTCACAGTATTGATATCTAGCCCTTAGATATGTATGCAGTTTTTGTCTTTTGGCTTCCATGGGAGATGTAGAAATGAAAATGAAGAAAGAATTTAGCCCATATAATTATATCTTCCTATAGAGATTCTGGTAATTATGTTTGGATACTTTTTTTTACTATATAATTTAAAGGTTTTTATTTTGTAATGTAGCTCTAATTTAGCATATAGAAGTAAGCAGCTAATTAAGCTGAGATTACTTTCCACTTCCAGCCAACATTTAGAACATAATCAGAGTTATTATTACAAAATTGTTTGAAGTTACATTACTACTTATGAATATGAACCCCAACCAAAATGCATAGCATAATAACATAATTAAGAAAGACTATATTATTTCAGTATGTTGCCACTCAGATAACCAAATTAAAACTATTTGTCCCTCATTTCACCAGTTGTGGCTTTTTAGACTCATAAAAGATCTGTATTTGATCTGTAACCTCTTTTATCTGGCTCTTAAACAAGACGATATATATTTCTGGTTCATTTTTATTCTTTATTTTTTAATGTAAATTTAGTTTAACAACATATGTATATAGTGCATCAGTGCATCAGTATAATTTTTAATTTGTTAAGATGTTGAGATTTTGTTGAATCAAAATTTAAATTTAGATACATGGTCAAAATCACTGTGATCTAAACAATCTTGTAGAAAATCCAACAAATAAGACATAAATCAGAAAAAGAAATCAATACACGAAAAGGAACTTGAATTTTTTTTAAAATTTTTTATTTTTACTTTATTTTATTTTACAATACTCTATTGGCTTTGCCATACATCGACATGAATTTAAATAGGATTTTATTTTCCTCTGCGAATGTCATTTAAATCACAATAAGAATTTGCACTAGTATAGGATTTCCTGGTAGCATGACGAATCTGCTCTGCAGATGTTTATCTTAGAGAGACATTACCTATAAACCTTTATAATGGGTAATAATAAATCAGGGGTGTTTAATCAGGAGTTTTTTGATCTTCTATTCCACAAACTCCTAAAGAGAATTGGCTACAGAGTCAGACACGACTAAACAACTGACAAAAGTATATGATGATATCTCTGCTGTGCTGTGCTCAGTTGTGTCTGACTCTTTGTGACCCCATGGACTATAGCCCACCAGGCTCCTCTGTCCATGGAATTTTNTTGGCTACAGAGTCAGACACGACTAAACAACTGACAAAAGTATATGATGATATCTCTGCTGTGCTGTGCTCAGTTGTGTCTGACTCTTTGTGACCCCATGGACTATAGCCCACCAGGCTCCTCTGTCCATGGAATTTTCCAGGCAAGAATACTGGGGCTGGTTGCCATTTCCTACTCCAGGGGATCTTCCCAACCCAGTGATCAAATCCACATCTCTTGCATCTCCTGCTTGGCAGGCAGATTCTTTACCACTGTATAGAATCCTGGTGATATCTCATTGTGATTTTAATTTAAAAATTCCCTGAAGGCTAATGTTGAACATTTTATCATTTATTTACAATTGTCATAGCTTCTTTGGTGAAATAACTGTTTATTTCTTTTGCCCATTTCTAACTGGATTATTTGTTGTTGTTTTCTATAGCAAATTCAAGTCTTCTTTATCTATCTTGGATAGTAGTTCTTAATCAGCTCTGTAGTTTGCAAATCTTTTCTTCCAGTCTGTAGCTTGTCTTATCTCTTCACATGGTCTCTGACAGAGCAAAACTTGTTTATTCTTATGAACCATAAGTCTTCTGATTTAATAAATTATTCTTGATAATTCTTACCAGTATTCAATTTTTTAGGAAGTCTGTGATGGGAATTACAAGATAATTGACAAATCATATTTGTAAATAGCTACATTAAAATAAATAGGATCCCACATGTTACTTTACTCTTGGGTATTATTATATTCACTATGACAGGAAGATTTTTCTATAGTTTTCATGTCACATATCAGGATTATCATAATTTCTCTTTATTAAACCAACTTTGGTATATTTCCTTATGGAACATGAAGGGAAATTTTACTAATCAGTTTCTAGAACTGATCAGTTTACTGAAAATTATGGACTATATATATATATATATATACGCGCGCACACACACACACTTTTCTAAACTTTCTTCTTGTTAATTAAATAATTGTATACTTATTTTTAAAAACAAGTAAATTGCACTTCAAGGACCTTTGACAAAGAACAGTTTTTCTTAAAAATCCATAAGCTCATTTCTTACTCTGTTAACACTATACCTGTGTGTTCATTTCTTACCAAGCATATCTCAATGGTTTGTGATAAAGAGAATATATTCAATAAGGTAAATAAAATGAAAATAATCAACCAAGGCTTTGGAAGGACCATGAATTTAGTTAATATGATTATCTATCTTTAGTGACTTTTAGCTTTCTGAAATCTCTTTCTCTCTCTCTCTTACACGCACACACACATACTCACAAATGAATGTGGGGATTGCATATATAAAACTGCACACATGTGTACATACTAAGTCACTTCAGTGGTATCTGACTCTTTGTGACCCTGTGAACTGTAGCCTGCCAGTCTCTTCTGTCCATGGGTTTCTATAGGCAACTGTACTGGAGTTGGCTGCCATGCCCTCCTCTGGGGAATCTTCCCAAGCCAGAGATGGAACCCACGTTTCTTATGTCTCGAACTGGCAGTCCGGTTCTTTACCTCAAGCACCGCCTGGGAAGCACATAAAGTTGCATGTGCGTGCCTGCTAAGTCCCTTCAGTAGTGTCCGGCTCTTTGCGACCCAATGAACCTCGGTTTCTTAGTAGATGCAAAAAAGTACTCTTGCTTTGAAAAGAATCAAAGTTTTCCCTCTTGGTAAACTGCTAAGGAGAATTGTCCCTTGGAAATTTTATAAAGGATTCACTGAAAGAAAATAAGCAATAGTTTTTACAACGAACATAGAAATAATTTTTCACTGTTATTTCTTATAATGATGTTTGATGAAAGATGAGAAAATAATAGTAAAGTATAGCTCTGAGAAGGTATTTCTGCTATTGTAGTCTTAGTATTCAACTGAAAAGAATAGGATATGCTTAGTATAATTTCTCCAATTAAATATGCATTTATTAAGTACTAAGAATAAAAGTTTGCTTTAATTTTCTATTTAAACACTTCTCCTTTTTTCTAGAATCACCCTTTTTCTTCATGCATATTAAAGATAAATGTTTTGAGATCTGTTGTACTAGTCTAAAATTACCTGTTTACTTTTATTAAGTGATTTTTAAATGACAACCCACTCCAGTACTCTTGCCCGGAAAATCCCATGGAGGGAGGAGCCTGGTACACTACAGTCCATGGGGTCGCAAAGAGTCGGACATGACTGAGTGACTTCACATCACTTTCACTTTCAAGATCAAAATTATTTTACAAAGCAACTTCTGTAAGTAATGTTTAAAACAAATAGCATCTTTCAGAAAGAATGACATCAAGCATGAGATAAACTGGGTACAATTCTTAATAATTTCATTAAAGTAAAATGTTATAAGAATGGATTCTAATTTAGGTAATTTCATTCTTATCTTGAAATTGTTGAAGTCCTGACACTAAAAATACGTGTTTTTGAGTGTTTTCTTTGACACCGATCAAGGTTTGGAGATTGTAGTAGAACTCTGCAGTACAACAGAGGTGGTTCTGATTTAGTTTGCACTTAACCCTATTGGCTCTGTTCTCATTATGTCATTCTTGTGTATTTAGTATTATAATCTTCTGGAGTATGAATATGATCCCTATTATCACTCAAAAAATTCTACAAACATGAATCTTTTGAGTGGTTAATTGTTGAAAGGATCAAATCGAAAAAAAATTCAAGATTCATTCTTAAGCAAAACCTCATTGATTTTTCCTTAGTTATGGTTATAGAGGGCAATTTCAGTTTAATGTAGAGCAGTATGTTTGAATCCCACATTATTTTTCTTACCATTGAATATACTAAAATGTATTCATTTGATAGAAAGAATTCCATTTACTCAAACTATCCATCTAGTCCAGAATCAGAATCTTACATGTTGAATGAAAAGAACAATAAGTAATTTTCAAATCAACAAGTTATTCTGTTTTCTGTGAACTTTCATCACCTCAAAAAAGGGATTGTACAATTATTTATGTACCATATTTACTTTAAATATTTGGTAAAAAAAAAAAAAGGTACAATTATATTTACTTTTTAACATTATCTACCTTTCTAAAGGGATTTGTGCTTTATTTTATACCAGTTAATCTAATTTGCAAATATACAAATAATTGCCATATAATCCATAGAAAATTATGACTAATTTCTCTGGAAATGAACTATATTTTTACAGGCAATGTTATAATTTGTTCATTATATTTTAAAAGCATAAATTAGCTTGCATCCACAGATATATAGTGCCACATAATATGTTCTTCTTCTTCCACTCCTTTCTCTGTGGGAAAGTGGAAGAACAAATTCTTGCTTCAGCATTTCTACCTTAAATTCTTCAAGGAGAACTTCCTACTCTAGAACATTTCTCTCTGCTATGTAGCCCTCTGTAATAGCATGGCCTCTAACATCACTTTGCACTACCAGTATTGTAGGCCTGAAAATATTTTATTTTACTTAGATTCTTTAAAATTAATTTTTATTTGAATACAGTTGATTTTCAATTTTGTGTTTCTTCTCAACAACATTTCATTTATACATATATCCACTCTTTTTCTTAAGATTCTGTTCCCATATAGGTCATTACAGAGTAATGAATAGAGTTCCCTGTGCTAACCTAACAGTAGGTTCTTATTAATTATCTGTTTTATATATAGTAATGTGTATATGTCAATACCAATCTCCCAATTTATCCCTTCTCCTTTTCCTCCCTTGGTAACTGTAAGTTGGTTTCTACATCTATATCCCATTTCTGTTTTGTAAATAGGTTTATTTGTACCATTATTTTAAATTCCATATATAAGCAATATCATACGATAGTTCTTTCTCTGTCTGACTTACCTCACTAAGTTTAACAGTCTCTAGGTCCATCCATGTTGCTGCAAATAGCATTACTTTGCTCTTTTTTATGGCTGAATAACCTCAGATATGCAGATGACACCACCCTTATGGCAGAAAGTGAAGAGAAACTAAAAAGCCTCTNTCCATGTCCGGTTCTAACTGTTGCTTCCTTACCTGCATACAGGTTTCTCAAGAGGTAGGTCAGGTGGTCTGGTAATCCCATCTCTTAAAGAATTTTCAATTTATTGTGATCCACACAGTCAAAGGCTTTGGCATAGTCAATAAAGCAGCAATAGATATTTTTCTGGAACTCTCTTGCTTTTTCAATGATCCAGTGGATGTTGGCAATTTGATGTCTTGTTCCTCTGCCTTTTCTAAAACCAGCTTGAACATCTGGATTTTCACGGTTCATGTTTGAATTTGAGTATGATATTTAAAACAATCAATGTAATTATTTAGCTTAATACTTATGTTCACTGATGTATGAAAATATTAATCTTATGAACACAGTTCTGTCATTTTTCAAAGTTTCAAGTCATATTTCTTCTTTGATATGATGTTGAAACTGATTTTGCAATACTTTTAAAAAATGAAAGTATTTTACCTGTTAGCAAACAGGTAAAAATTAAGCAATAATGAGATCATTTTAACTTTCAGAATGAAATCAAGTGTATATGCACAAAATTATTTTAGTCAGTATAATTACTTCCTTAAGTTTGATTTGCCTGCCAAATTAAAAATAATTTTGTATTGAAATGGGATGGGAATCCGAGTTCTTTTACATGGAGCCAAAGAATGATCTTTACAAACACACAAATACTCACAGCAGCAAAGAAACAGGAGAGAGAAAGAACATAAAAGCTCTCAGCATAGCCTCTGAGAGGGAGTGAAGAGCCCTGAAAAGGCAGATATTACAGCAGTTCATATCCTTACTAGTATTTATTTGTACTTTTCTGATTGGTTCTGACTTTTAACATATGTCAGTTCTAGCCAATCAGCTTAAAGGTCACAGTGTATAAACTGATATCTTTATGGCTTCTTTCGATCCTCAGATTGTTAGCTTTTTTTAGACATTAAGTCACCATCCCCTGACCTTTTTTTATGACCCTCAGGCATTTTACAATGGACTAGATGTATAGGCTAAAAGTCAGTGATCACCAGTTAATGGAATAAAAGTTACTTACTACCCTTTCCTAGATCTGAGTGCTGATAATTTATCAGGCCAAGCATACATTTCTCTAAGAGTCAGAAATTCAGGACAAAGGGTATAGTTTTAGGTTAATGGAGCGGGGTGTTTATTAAAACAGACCAAGGTCTCAGAGTTCCTACAGTAACTGCCTAATGATTTCTATCTCAGTATTAAACTAAGGGATTTTTAAAGAAGGGCATCTGAATGTTATTTCCTGTTTGAGTATCCAGTGTTACAGATGGGTTACATCTGTAATCCAGTATTATAGATATTAGACAAAAATAATCAGTGAGAAAAACTTTAGTAGGAATTTTCAAATACTCAAAATCTCAACTTATGAAAGCTTTTCTAATATTCCTAAATTTATTGTTTAATCATTACCTGATTTCCTCTTAAATAAAAATATTTTGTCTTTGGTGTTAATATTTTATGTATTTCTGAGTAACTTTTTTTTTTAATCCAGTTGTTGTATTATTTCTGAATCCTTTCAACCTGATTCTGGTTGATGAAATGAGGTCATGGAGGCACTATTTTGATTCTTGAGCTCCAAGACTTTGGCCTCTTGTTATATATTAGCAAAGGTAGGATGAAGGGGGCACATTCCTGTTGTCTTTCACTAACTAGGAGAGGGACTTTGAGAGAGAAGCATGAAGTGAATAGGGAAAGTGTTGTCCTGGGTACCTTTTTCTCTATTCAGTCTGAACATTGTACATCCAGTGTTTTGGTGTATTTAAACACAGGAATGACTCTATGAAATAATTTTCTTGTCTACCTTTATCTACTTTTCAGCTCTATAGCCCTGAAAGCTACTCTGCCTGGACTAGTGGCAAGAGATGAACACAAGGTTTCCTTCCACCAAGTGATTGCCCTGACAATGCTAAGAACAGGTTCTTATGTCAATTGAGAGAAAACAATATTGATAGTATTCCAGTGAGTGTAAAGATGTTACTGATATTTAGTCTTCAGGAAAACTAGGATTCCACTATTTAGCATATTAAGACTACTTCCCATTTTATTGTGTTTTACATGTCACCAGGCATTTTTACACAGACACATTATCAAGATTAATTTTCATAATTATTTCATAGGGGAATGAGCCTTCTGATTGTTAAATGCCCAAGACACTCACAGGACTGCCTGTAACCTGGGGTCTTTTTCAAGGAAGTAAAGATAAGAAAGTGATTACAGTTATCTGAAGGCCTTCTTGTTGAGAGGTAAATGTGGCTTGTCTCAAAGAGTTTCAGTTGCCCAAAGTCATATAAATTATCCAGCCTGGGGAGGAAATGAAGATACATTAATGGAATTTGAAGCAAGTGATAGAAAACATTTGTCTGACTTTGGTAAACTTTCACCCTACTCCAGAAGTCTCCAATAGGGTTTTCTGGATCCAAGTCTTTTCTTTTCTCAAGTCCTCTATATCTGTGTCTCAATATTTTTCATTTTCCAGCTCTCTAATAACCTTCTGTAAGAGGTTATATTCCCAGTCTAAAATTATGCTGCCAGTTTAAAAATCCAAGCACATAACAGTCCATCATGTTATAGCTTTCATGAATATACAAATGAGGATGTTACTTATTACTTATAAGAGTGAGATTTTCAGACAAATATTTTGGTAGACTTTTAACTTTTTTCTGGGGATGCCTGCTGGTCCTTGGAGATGGATTTTGGTATTGCTCATCTATTTCAAGCCTTATAAATCTAAGCTGTCTTTTTTGAATGTAGATTAAAACCTCCAAATATTACCATAAAAGAAAAACTTCTAGGACCATTTCTGATAGGCTTGATAAAAGCATAAATTCTACCAGCTTTTTCTAAATGACTTGCTTTTTCTTCTCCCAAGACTACTCCTAGTCACTTTTACTGCATCTACTTCTGTGTGTCAACTCTCCAACCACCGCCACTGTGCTACAAAAACTAATATATTCTTTAAGCATTACATTCTATAAGAGTTATATTCTGTAAACCTTAAGCACTTTACTACCTAGTGAATTCTTTTGAGTACTGAGCAACTAAGTTTCATTTAATATCTTTACATAAAGCTATTATATTCACTGTGACAATAAAGTTGTTTTTTTAAACAGTCAGTTTCTTATCTCGTGACAAATTCAATATAAATATAAATTTGAAAATATTAGTAAGCATCTACTTCATACATAATCCTAAATGAGAGACTGAGTCAAATCTTTGACATGATTCGTACTGAAAATAGAGCATAACCTACTCCAGTACTCTTGCCTGTAAAAATCCCATGGACATAGGAGCCCAGTAGGCTACAGTCCATGGGTCACAAAGTCAGAAACGACTGAGCAAATTCACTTCACTTCATGCTGAAAATAACAAAAACTATTAAGACACATTATATATATATTTTTGCAATGAAAAATTTGGGTTGCCATACAAAAGGTAATTAAATTCTGTTTATGTAGGACTGGAAGGTGACATTTGTCACAGAAATTTCATTTTGGAGAGAGTTAAACTCACAGTTTATCTCAGTGGAAATTACGAGCATAAATTACTCTTCCAAGCTTTACATCTATTTTAAATAAAAAATAAAATATAAATGCACCCAAATAGTATAGCTCACTGGCTCAAAATATAAAGCATATTCTGAAGAAAATTAATAATCTTTACATATCTCCATTCTACATTTATTAAATTATGCTAGTTTTTCTATTTTATTATCTAATAACTCATCTTACCATTATGTAATTTAAATAAATAATACTATAAGAAAGTCACTGTTTCATTATAAACTTTTGTACATTTATTTCATGAGCTTATAGTTTTCAAAAGAAAATACAATTTACTGAATTGGAAAGTATACCAGCAAAGATCTTATTTTACTGGTACACTGTTAAATTATAGTGAAAAAAATTATGCCAATTCAGATTTTTATTTGGATTTATTGCTTTTCAAATATGTATTTTTTAACAGTTTGTTTTAAATAATCTGCTACTGTGATTAGGTACTGTCTCTGTTCTTCACATGAAATTAAAGTCAGAATCCTGATTATTTAAATGGAAAGAAGGAAGGTAGAAAAGAAAGAGGGGTAGTGATGAAAAAAAATTACACAAGGCACTGAATAATCCATAAACCAGATTATTTGGGACACACATTTATTAAAGTTTTATCAATATTTTTCATATAAATAATGATTTTAAATTTCTAGAGATATAGTTTTCTCAGACATTGTTTTATATATTGGATTTATTAACATTTATTTTTATATTTGAAAGAAAATATTTTTATTTAACTGTAGTTAATTAACAAAGTTGTGTTAGTTTCTGATGTACAATAAAGTAATTCATTTATATATACATATATATACACACACATATAACTATGTATTTTATTTGTCATTATATTTTGTTACAGGATATTGAATATAGTTCCTTGGGCACTAGAGTAGGACCTTGTTTTTTTTACTTGTTTTATATAGAGTAGTTTGTATCTCGGAGAAGGCAATGGCACCCCACTCCAGTACTCTTGCCTGGAAAAATCCCAAAGATGGAGGAGCCTTGTGGGCTGCATTCCATGGGGTTGCTAACNTGGGCACTAGAGTAGGACCTTGTTTTTTTTACTTGTTTTATATAGAGTAGTTTGTATCTCGGAGAAGGCAATGGCACCCCACTCCAGTACTCTTGCCTGGAAAAATCCCAAAGATGGAGGAGCCTTGTGGGCTGCATTCCATGGGGTTGCTAACAGTCGGACACAACTGAGCGACTTCACTTTCCCTTTTCACTTTCATGCATTGGAGAAGGAAATGGCAACCCACTCCAGTGTTCTTGCTTGGAGAATCCCAGGGATGGCGGAGCCCAATGGGCTGCTGTCTATGGGGTCACACAGAGTCAGACACAACGCAAGCGACTTAGCAGCAGCAGCAGCGGCAGCAGTTTGTATCTGCTAATCAGAAACTCCTAATGTATTCCTCCTCCATCCCTTTTCCCCTTTTGTAACCATAAGTTTGTTTTCTATGACTTTTAGTATGTTTCTATTTCATAAATAACTACATTTGTGTCATATTTTGTATTCCACATATAAGTGATACCATACAGTATTAGTTTTTCAATTTCTGACTTACTTCACTTAGCACAGCAATCTCTAGGTCCATTCAGGTTGTTGCAGATGGCATTATTTCATTCTTATTTATGACTGAGTATGTTCCATTTTTGTGTATATACCAATCTTCTGTCCAATGTGCTGATGGACATTTAGGTTATTTCCATGTCTTGGCTATTGTAATAGTGCTGTAATGATCATTGGGGTGCATGTATCTTTTTGAATTACACTTTTCTCTGGATATATATATAGGAATAGAATTTCTGGCCAGAATATACAGAAGAACTGTACAAAACAGATCTTCACAACCCAGATAATCACGATGATGTGATCACTCACCTAGAGTCAGACATCCTAGAATATGAAGTCAAGTGGGCCTTAGGAAACATCACTATGAAGAAAGCAGGTGGAGGTGATGGAATTCCAGTTAAGCTATTTCAAATCCTAAAAGATGATACTGTGAAAGTGCTACATTCAATATGCCAGCAAATTTGGAAAACTCAGCAGTGGCCACAGGACTGGAAAAGGTCAGCTTTCATCCCAGTCCCAAAGGAAAGTAATGCCAAAGAATGCTCAAACTACTACACAATTGCACTCATATCACACACGAGGAAAGTAATGCTCAAAATTCTCCAAGCCAGGCTTCAACAGTACCTGAACCATGAACTTCCAGATGTTCGAGTTGGATTTAGAAAAGGCAGAGGAACCAGAGATCAAATTGCCAGTATCCACTGGATCATGGAAAACCATGAGAGTTTCAGAAAAACATCTATTTCTGCTTTATTGACTATGCCAAAGCCTTTGACTGTGTGGGCCACAATAAACTGTGGGAAATTCTGAAAGAGATGGGAATATCAGACTACCTGACCTGCCTCTTGAGAAATCTGTATGCAGGTCAGGAAGCAACAGTTAGAACTGGACATGGAACAACAGACTGGTTCCAAATAGGAAAAGGAGTACGTCAAGGCTGTATATTGGCACCTTGTTTATTTAACTTATATGCAGAGTACATCATGAGAAATGCTAGGCTGGAAGAAGCACAAGCCGAAATCAAGATTGCCTGCAGAAATAACAATATCCTCAGATATGCAGATGACACCACCCTTATGGCAGGAAGCTAAGAGTAACTAAAAAGCCTCTTGATGAAAGAGGAGAGTGAAAAAGTTGGCTTAAAGCTCAACATTCAGAAAACTAAGATCATGGCATCTGGTCCCATCACGTCATGCCAAATAGATGGAGAAACAGTGGAAGGCTATTTTTTGGGGTTCCAAAATCACTGTAGATGGTGACTGCAGTCATGAAATTAAAAGACTCTTACTCCTTGGAAGAAAAGTTATGACCAACTTAGAGAGTGTATTAAAAAGCAGAGACGTTACTTTGCCAACAAAGCTATGGTTTTTTCCAGTAGTAATGTTTGGATGTGAGCATTGGATTATAAAGAAAGCTGAGCACTGAAGAATTTATGATTTTGAACTGTGATGTTGGAAAAGACTCTTGAGAATCCCTTGGACGGCAAGGAGATCCAATCAGTCCATCCTAAAGGAGATCAATTGAGTGTTCATTGGAAGGACTGATGTTGAAGCTGAAACTCCAATACTTTGGCCACCTGATACAAAGAACTGACTCACTGGAAAAGACCCTGATGCTGGGANATTTAAGCAGAAAGAGTATCTTTACCAGACATTTAAACACAGCAGAGTTACAGAGTTCAGACTGCCCAACATTCAAAACCACATGATATTTCTTATTTATAAGTTATATGAGAAGAGGAAATACTAAATAAGGGAAGGTCAGGAAGGTCACTGAAGTACCTTCTGGGAATATCAATGAAACTGCATCAGTCAGGAATTTATCTAAGTGAAATCTGCCATGTACTCTGGAATCTGACATTTGCTGTGTCCTAAGGCTATTCCCAGGTTGTTAAGTTTACTTCTATCTATCTATCTACTCTGACCATAGGTATATTTCTGTAGCAACAAAGAACCGGTTCTATAGCTTCTTAAGATTCTAGATCTCTAAGGATTGAGAAATTTGATATTTCAGAGGAACATTTTAAAGAATCTTTATTATGATGATTTGATCCTAGACTTGGATGAGAAGAAAATGAAGTGCCTAGTTTCATGTATAAAGTCTCCAATGCATAAAATACATAGAGCCATCAAATTACTGTGTTTTTTCATTGGATGATCTCATTTTAAGCCACAGTTTTAGTTACAAAGTAATACTTCTCACCTTCTTTCATCTTTTTCCTCAGCTCAGCCACCTATCATGTACTTCAGACTTGGCTTTTCTCAATGCTCAGCATATCTTAAACTATATTCTGAGTCCCCAAACCAAACTGTACTTTTTTTTCTAGTATATCCTTTCTCAATAAACAGTAGCAGGGAAGCCAGAAAGTCATTGTTCTCTACTTCTTCATTTGCTACTTAAATCAATTATTAAGTCCCAGTATTTGATAATGGAGATAATTGATAATTATCAATTATTTGGTTTATCCAAATATTCAGATTGCCTGACTTCCCTGGTGGCTCAGACGGTAAAGCGTCTGCTTACAATGCCGGAGGCATGGTTTGATTCCTGGGTTGGGAAGATCCTCTGGAGAAGGAAATGGCAACCCACTCCAGCACTCTTGCCTGGAAAATCCCATGGATGGAGGAGCATGGTTGGATACAGTCCATGGGGTCACAAAGAGTAGGACACGACTGAGTGCCTTTACTTTCACTTTCTGTTCAAATATTCGGGTTACCCAAATAACCAGGTTACCTTCAGCTCTCATTTGACTCCTACTCCTCTCAATTATCTCTATGTCTGTATCTCTATATCTTCAGTCTTGATGCCATTTTTCAGGCTCTTTGACTTTTGATACCATCTTACTAAAACATTCCCTAGTTTTTAAAATCTTTAATGACTTTCCATTCCTTAGGATAAATAAGAATCTGTTTCCTTAACATGCTTATCAAGCCCTCCATAATCTGGTGTATGCCCTCTTCTTTTGCTTCATGTCTTGACATTTCCAGTGTACTGAACTTTTTGTCTACCAATTTCTTTCTTTCTTTTTTTTAAGTTTGGTACCATGGTATCTCAAATATCTGTGTCTTTTTTTATGGTATCCCCTCTTCTGCCTGCTACATTACCCCCTGAGTCCTATGTTTTCCTGGACCAATTCTTACTTACCCGACAGTTGTAAATTTAAATGCCCCCTCTGTGTTCTTATAGCATTCTATATGTCCCCTGTCTTAGGATCATTCTTGTGATAATGACTTATTCATTGACTGTTTAGTTGCCTTTGCTATCCTACACTGCTCTGAGAGCACAGGTCAAGTCTGCATCCTGCAGGTGGTGTACTATCTGACACAGCCTCTCAATAAATGGTTATTAATGAATGACTAGAATGTTATGAGTTCAAGTTCAATATGATAGTGGATTTTTTTTTTTACTATTCAGAATTTCAGTTGATATCCTAGTGTACTCTTTTAAAATACTCCCTTTCAATATTTATTCTCATTTTTCAGACAAGGTCTTTGCTTATGTCTCTGTAAATAAATCTATATATAAATTAATTTATGAAAAACATATTTGGATCAAGACTCTCATTCAAAGTGCTCCACACTGGCTGCTTCCAAATTTCAAATGTAATATTTGTAGGTTTTATGTAAAAGTATTCATATCTATTTTTTAACTATTTAATTTTCCATTACAAAAGCCATAATGATGCTTTATTAGGTTTAAACACACAAATGATTCTAGCTTACCCTTTAAGAGAACGTCTCATTAGAGTTTGCCTTAGCAACTGTGAAATTTGAATAATATCAAGAGCATATAAAGGCAATATCATCAGCTTTGTGCTGGGTTTTGAAAGTCGACATGACTATTTAAAGAATAAATAAGACAAACCTATGCCTCTGGCCATGGTTCATCTTGCCCACACCCATTCTTCTCTTCATAAGCACATTTACATCCATTGCTTACCACCAGAGAGAGAGATCAATAATAATGAATACTATTATGTAACTCAGTCAGAAGAGGCATATTACAGGACTTTAAAGTGAGTTACATGGAAATCCCCCCTGAAACGCCACAGTAGTCATGGATAAATGGGATTCTTAGAGTGCAGTGCATGCCACGCTAGCTTTAAACAGCATGATGTTTGCCCATAAGTAAATCTTTGTCATCACGTGTAGCTATTTCTTTAAACTTTCTCTCCAGTTATGGGCAACTGTGAACAAATATGGCATGTTTACCTAACAGCCTCCAAAGAAGAAAGAATTATATATAATTTTAAACTGATGATAGCATTCAAAAAGAGAAATTGCTGCCAATTTTCATTTTGGTCTGTAATAGATTGAAAAATTTAAAATGATTCTTCACCATAGATCATCTAAGAAGCACTGATTTATTTAATTTATAAATAAGAGCTCTAATGAGAAATTAAAGTTTTGCCATTTGCTAATAAAGTCTAAGATCTGTGAATACCATTTTTTTTTGGTCTGTATTAAGAAAAATATGCACAAAAGGAGTTTCTTAATTCTTAAATAGTATTCAGGTTGGATGAGAAAATAAACCTTAATCACCCCTAGAAAGAAAATAACTGACTTATTTCAATTATCTTACCCCAAAGAAGGCTAGTAGATCCAAATTATATGAGTTATAACTTTTATTTCTACTTAACGTTTAGGACATAATGCTACCTTACAGACTCTTGAACATAGTATATGTTAGTAATTCTCTTTTATCTAAATTACCACACAGATTTCTACATAAGATATTACACTGAAAAATAAAAATACTATTGTGTTCTTTTCACATCAGTTTTGCACAATAGTATTTTTATTTTTCAATGTAATCTTTTATTTAGAAATCTGTTATATATAACATATTTTTGAATGAACAAGAAATTTTAAGAAGAAATGATACCATCGAGCTGTTATAGCTTTGTAAATAAGAGGCAGAAACATGTACTTTCTAAAGATGTACATTCTGCAAGCATGTACATGTACAGAAGATCTTATAGCCTTGATCAAATAAACCCAAATGTTTTTTGAACATGTTTGTGTCTTGTAATTTGTGTTTTCTAATCCATTCAGCCTGGGGAAAAAAAAACTGGAAAGAATAATAGTTAAAGAAACAATATTTTTCTAGCTGTCCCTTAACAACTGTTGTGGAACCTTTATCTTATTTCTGAGAGTCTTCAGGGAAAATCTCATCTATGCTTAGAAATACATGTAGCATTTTCTGTTTTCACTTCATTCATTCATACTGGTTTCTTCTCTGGCGCTTTGAGATGATGTTAGGTGTTGAGGCCTCAGAAATCCTGAAAAGTCTTGTCGCTGCCACTGTACTGATGCCAGTAGGATATCCTGACACTACTGACTGAAGTTGTTCTGAGGCAAAGCTGAACCTCTCTTGAAACTTTCCTCCTCTTGCAAGAACTAGCACAGTGGTGCCAAAGATGTTAGAGTGTTTTGCAGACACGGTTGTTATAACAGAAACAGTACTCTGGCTAAAAAGGGACATTGTTTTCTTTGAGCTTTCTGTCAATACTGTTGTTGCAATAAACCTCAGACTCTGTAATGTACTCCCGGCAGCTGGTTGTCTGTTAAACCATTTCCTTCAGGTTTTAAGTTTGCTCTGTGTGTGTGTGTTTGCTTTTGAGTTTGAGAGCTTGCCTGTTTACTTTTAATTCAGAGCTTTTGTCTGAACCAGGCATGGACTCATTGAGGATAGGGCTAGAAGAGATACGAACAACCTGCATAACAAATCTAATAGGATCCTTCTCTGGGGCAATTTCAAGGCACCAAGCTTGGGATTTGACTTTCAGTGATCTACTTTTTACCCTCATTTGGCCCTCAAAAGTCAAATACATGCTGCATCTTTAGGTTGCTCACAGGTTAGGTAGAGGTGGATTTGGTACAAGAGTAAGCATTTCTTAGAGGATCATTTGCTAAATGGGATGTTCATGAACCTTAGCCTTACTTTATTCTTCACAATGTATGCTATAAGATTATACATCATCATACATTTTGTCTTTTTTTTACATCATACACATTGTTCTTTTTTTCTTCTATCTTCTTCTTAACCTTTTTCTATCCCACGTGTCCATTGTTCAGGTCTCCTACTGTGGTTTCTTCTCACTGAAAAATGACAAAGTTAGCTGAATCATTTGGCCTTAAAGAATTAAAAAAGGACCTGAAATTGAAAATTATGTTTTAAGTCATTTTTTGAAATTATTTTTATTGTTTTTCTAAATGCAAGTGAATTTTCATCATTTCCTGAAACTGTTTTCTTGCTGTCCTGGTAGTGTTCACATAGCAAGCACATCACTGTCCCAAACTCACTTTGAAGTGTGCTTTAAATCATGATAAATTCCAAATCTTTGAGAATTGTTTTCTTTGTGATAAGAAAATAAAACTTTTGGTTTTACACAGAATAGTAGATTGATTGAATTTATATGATTATTCTTCAATTAAACCGCCACATGTACCATTTTAGTACTTCTTCTGTAAGTACTTCCTGAGTTAACAGCTCATTGTAAAGTTTAAAGAGCTATTAAGTAGATTAAACAGTCTCATTTAAAGGAAGATACCATGCTTTTGCACCCCATTAATTGAAAGGTATTAATAAAAGATATGGCTTATTAGGCAATAAGAATGAAAGCTAAAAGTGTTCACTTTTCCTGCAGTGTCTGAGGTTGGCATGAAGCCTTTGAGGAAATGATTGTTTTAAATTAATTTAAAAATTGTATATACCCTCTCAATTTCTAAAACAAAAATATGATTTAGAGATTATTTTCTCTTAATGATATTTCTAGAAGTATATAAACAAGTGCTAGTAGTAACCAATGCTGTAAAACTGGTAAGATTAGAGTGGACTCCCAAATAAACTAGAAAAAGCCCATATTAAATTTGACTTTTAGATAAACAGTGAATAACTTTTTAGAATAAGTGTGTCCCAAAATGCATGAGACAGTTACTCTAAAAACTATTATTTATCTGAAATTCACACATAACTGGATATCCTCTATTTTTATTTGCTAAATCCATAACCCTAAGCTGGGAACCAAAGAAGACAATCACAAAAGTGATTACTAGTGAATTTATTTAAATGGCTTCAGTTCAGTTCAGTTGCTCAGTTGTGTCCAACTCTTTGCCACCCTACGAATCGCAGCACACCAGGCCTCCATGTCCATCACCAACCCCCGGAGTCTGCCCAAACTCATGTCCATTGAGTTGGTGATGCCATCCAATCATCTCATCCTCTGTCGTCCCCTTCTCCTCCTGCCTTCAATCCTTCCCAGCATCAGAGTCTTTTCCAGTAAGTCAGTTCTTCGCATCAGGTGGCCAAAGTATTGGAATTTCAGCTTCAACCTCAGTCCTTCCAATGAACACTCAAGACTGATCTCCTTTACGATGGCTTAGTTAATTCTTTTTTTTTCATTAAGAAAATAGGAATTATCTCCAACATATCATAATAGCTCATGCATATCCAAGAAAAATGCCTGTCTAATTAGTTCTCTAGTTATCAGTAGATCAGTAAAGACAGTATATCTCTTTTGTCAGTTCGGTTTATTTCTCTCTCTCAGTTCTTATCTCATGGTAACAAAGATTGAAACTACTGACTGATTACAGCTTAGGCAGGCAGGATGTCTTGGCTGTTTGCATGTAACAATTCAGATGCAGAACCCTATTGCTTTGTTAGAATAAATGGTATAAATCTAATGGTGCTAGTGGTGAAGAATCCGGCCAATGCAGTAGATTCCAGTTCGATCCCTGGGTTGGGAAGATTCCTTGGAGGAGGAAATGGCAACCCACTTTAGTATTCTTTCCAGGAGAATCCCATGGACTCTCATGGAGCCTGTCAGGCTGCCGTCTCTGGGGTCACAAAGAGTCAGACACAGGTGAGCACACAGCGCACACTACTTAATCTTTACCACATACAACAAGATATTCAACATATATGTTTATATATCTACAGTGTAACAATAACCTTATATTTTTGTAATTAAATAATTATTTGATATGTTTATAGCATGGAGTGTTTTTCTTCTACATTAATCAAAAATAAAGAATACTGGCTTTATACTTAGGAGTCCTTAATATGGCTACAGTTTGGAACTGATAAGTTGGAATTGTAAGTAATACTACATGAATGTTGCCTTTGAAATGATTGTGTTTTAGGGGGAAAGTATTATGATCAGTACACTTCACTACTGGTGCAAAAATAACTCAGAGGACATATCTAATACCACCAAACCAAGCATTATTTGCTAACAAAAGAGAGTATTTTTCTAATCTGCACACAGTGATGTGTAATAATTACCAAGCATGCCAGTAAATAACAATTTGAATAAAAGAGAGCATGAATATTAGCAATACAATCTTATTGGGTCACATAATCCTCCTCTAATACACAAACGTAATCTACTTGTTTCTTTGGTGCTTGTTAACAGTTTTCTGATTATTCATGTGTCCAAAAAATATTAATGCTTGAAGCTCTAAACCTGGTGAATATAATGAGCATGGCTCCCCATGGATCTGAAAAAATTAGATTGTTGGTTTGAGACAGATGCAGCTATAACCAGAGGGAATGCTTTTGCATTCACATCACAATGTAGCAGAAACATCATTTAGAAGCTTTAATACATATTAATACTCTGTTCAGGATAATTATAAGCTCCAGCAAACAAAAAATAAAGATCCAGGAAAAGAATGAACTTAGTACTAGAAGCTCCACTAAAGACAGTTATAGATATAGGGTAATTTCATAATTAATTTTAGTATAAGGACTAAAACAAAATCCTATGTAAATGCGTTAGAAATGCATTCCAAACAAGGTCAGAAGAAGGAATACAGAGTGATTACTTTTCATAGAATAAAGCAAATGAAAGGACCATGAATCCACTAGTCATTGTTTTCTTATTTCTTCATTAAATAGATTCATATTTGTGTTCTCAGAAAGTAATTTATTAGTTCAGAATTTTATTTGATCTATCTCACTAAATTTAGTAGCATATTTACCACATAGGGTTTTTTAACACACACACACACACATATAGAAGTGCTTAAGATATTTGGTAAAGATATCATATACTAAAGACAGACTTTGCTCCAGGAGACTCAAAAACATTGTTTTAAAACTAGTAAATACTAAATATAGAGATAATTTACCCAGATATTTTGAGAAGCAAAGCAAAAGGAATCTTTATTTATTGAGTACCTACGACATGGTACTTGAGTGTTTTTTAAGACCCTTATAAAAGTCACCTGTTATCATACCCATTTTAAAAATAGTTGTGTGGCCTTAAAAGGAATATAGGACTTGTCCAAAGTCACAGAACTAATAATCATAAAAGGCCAGCTTAAGGCCCCCAATCTGATGCTTAATAGTCATATAATTTATTTAAGATACTTAATCTCTGTAAATCAGTCCTGAATATTCATTGGAAGTACTGATACTGAAGCTGAAACTCCAATACTTTGGCCAACTGGTGCAAAGAACTGACTCCTTGGAAAAAAAACCCTGATGCTGGGAAAAATTGAAGGCAGGAGGAGAAGGGGATGACAGAGGTTGAGATGGTTGGATGGCATCACCAACTAGATGGACATGAGTTTGAGCAAACTCCAGGAGTTGGTGATGGTCAGGGAAGCCCGGCATGCTGCAGTCCATGGGGTCGCAAAGAGTTGGACACGACTGAGCGACTGAACTGAACTGAATCTCTGTATGCCTCAGTTTCCTATTCTGTAAAGGAAAAAATAATAATTACCTATACAACTTGTTATTGTAATGAGTAAATCAATTAGTAAACATAGAGCACTTAGAACTGTAGTACATTACCAACTCTTTTGTGACCCTATGAACTATTATACTTGCCAGGCTCCTCTGTCCATGGGATTTCCCAGGCAGGAATAGTGGAGTGGATTGCCATTTCCTTCTTGAGGGGACCTTCCTGACCCAAGGATCAAACCCAATCTTTTGTATCTCCTGCATTGACAGGTGGATTCTTTACCACTAGGCCAACTAGAGAGTGCCATTCTATAAAATAAAAGATAATAATGACCTATACAATGGATTATTGTCATGAGTAAGTTAATTAGTAAACACAAGTTCTTAGAACTGTAATAGCATGTAGTAAATTCTATAAGTGTACGGGTCTGCAGCTTGTTTCACTGCACTATAAACTGGACATTGAATTTATGCAGCTAACAATATGCAAACATTTATAACACTAAAACAGTGTTGCTTTATATAGATTTATTCATTACCTGTTGCAAGGTTGACTAAAATACCTGCATTTGATATTTCTTGACAATTAACTTCATTAATTGAAAAATAGTGAATACATAAATCATAAGTGGTATATTATTACTATTGCTACCTGGTTTTTCAAATGCTAAATATGGGCCAGGAAGTATGCTAAGCAGCATGCTGGAGAACACACAGAAAATGGCAAGTGGGTAATTGAGGTCTGTGAATTTTTAAAAAGCCACATCACTAATAAATAAAGAGTATCCAAAGAAATAATTTTTAAAATTAGTCGAAGAACTAAGATATCAGCTGTGTCTAATTGGATATTTGGCAGTAATGGAAATACTCTGTACCTACTCTCTAATATAGGAGTCACAAGCCACATATATAGCTATTGAATACTGAGAATGTGGATATTGGGACTGATGGACAATCTTGTATCTTATTGTATTTTAAACAGTTTAAATTTAAATAACTACATATGGCTATTGGATAGCACAGCTCTCAATAGACTGCAAGGAAGAGCCCCTGCCTTTGCTGCTTAGTGGTTGAGACAGCCGTGGTGGTAACAGAATTCATAAGGAGGGTGCTTAGTCCTTCATTCTGTGGGAAGGAAGTAATCTGAGTCTAAGAAGGAAAGTGGGGTAGCGGACTGGGCCAATGAAAACCAAAGTAGGAAGAATTTTCAGAGATCTCAAACTGATAGTCCTTGGTCCACAGTATTTGAAAAAATAGAAAATTTACATAAAAGCCTCAACTTCCAGCTTCTCTGAAAAAAAAAAAAGAACTATATGGAACAAATTAAACTCTCTGAGGCATATTTTCATCATGTGTGAAATGTAAAAGCTAGACGAAAAGACATCATTCCATCCTAAAAGTATACCCTATGATTATACACTATTCTGTTAGACATTTCTGGTTTTTATTCTGTTTAGCAAAGGTGTATATAGCAATTGTCTGATAACCTCAAGGTCATATCTTCTGTCCTCAGAAAGTTCAGTTAGTTTCAGACTATTGACTAGGCAGCCATCTCATAAATATTTCTTTGCTTGGGGGGAAAAGTGTGTTTCTGCTAAGTATAAGTGTTTCTGCTGAGAAAAGTAAAAGGGCAGATTTCTTTCACCGCGGTTATTATTGTAATCTTCACACATAGATGGTACTAAATAGAAGTTGGACCATTACATTTGCCACTGCCTGGATGAGCTTGACTTTGTCATAAAATGTGTAATTAACTTCTCAGATAACTGATTACAACCCTAAGCTGTACAAATACATTAGGTAATCTTGGAATAAATTGCTCATCTTGACTCAGTGCCCTAGACACTCTATTTGTTGCATAGATACTTTATCCCTTAACAGTAGTCTATGTACTGAGTTTACCTTAGAAACAGGAAGACATGTTTGGCAATAAGTATTGAGGTAATAAATACATTTTATTTTCAAGGTCTTTATTCCTTCTGGTTATTGATTTACAACAAAGTCTTGCAAGTAAATATTCAATAAGAACTCCCTGGAATTTAGAAATAATGCCTGCAAAATGCATGATAAATGGCAAATCTCATATAAAAAATGCCTCAGGTCCATGTTCTTTAGTTTGACTCTATTTTTATATGAGAGTTCTANATACATACAGGATCTTTACAGTACCTTCTATTCGACATTGAAGATAAAAGCTTGCAGTGTAAAAATAATAGAGTATTGAAAGTCAAATTAAAAAATAAATAAATAAATAAATAAATTAAAAAAAATAAAAAATAAATACAAGTAAAAAAAAAAAAAAAAGCAATTGCACCTGGAGAGAAGAAATAAAATGTAATTATTTATAGCTGCAATATCTGTTTTTATTTTTAAAATCCAGAGGAATGTAAATTTGAAACAATAGAATTAATACATAAAATCAAAGAGGTCATTGGACATAAGATCAGCCTGTATAACTCATTGGTTTGTTTGTTTGTTTGTTTCTGCTGCAGCAGCAAAAATTACTAAAAATTTAAAAAGCAACGATGACATTTACAAAAGCATAGCTATGAAATATCCATATTTCTCTAAGATTTCAATATTGAAAAATGTAAAACATGCTAAGTGGATTTCCTTGACAGTCAGTGGATGGGACTCTGTGCTCCCCAGCATGGGGGGTGCAGGTTGGATTCCTGGCTGGGAAACTAAGATCCCACCTGTTACCTGGAGTAGCCAAAAAAAATTAAATAAATAAAATATAAAGAAATTAAGAGAAAATCTAAATTATTGGAAGGATAAAGCATGGTACTGATTGGAAGAGTCAATATTGCAAAGATGACTCTCTTTACAATTTACTTTAAAGATTAAATGCAGTCCCAAGCAGTTTTTTAAAACAGCTTTATTGAGATGTGATTTATATAGCATAAAATTCATCCATTTAAAGTGTATAATCAGTTATTTTATATACATTTCCAATTTGCAACCATNCCCCACAACGTCTCTCTGGATCATCCCCGTACACCAGCCCCAAGCGTCCTGCATTCTGTATCAAACATAGGGCATATATCCCAGAACAGATTTCTTGGATCATGCAGTAATTCCAGTTTTTATATTTTTGAGAAACTGCTATGCTACTAGTCATACACCTGTGAAATTATCCCTTAATGGTACATTACCATACTTTAAATTCTACAGTGATCACAAAAATAACAAAACAAAGAATTATAGCTAATAAATCAGCAAAAGATACAGTAAAAATATCAAAAGTACAAAAATGATAGAAAAACAAAGAACCGATGGAAATATAGGAAACAAATACAAAAAATGGTAACTGTACCAATAATTACATTAAATATGAATAGTCTAAATGCAACACATAAAAGGTAGAATATTCAGATTGCATAAAATATTATGACCGAATCATAAACTGCCTCTAAGAAACAAACCTCAAAATGGAGGACAGAATAGGTTAAAGTGAAAGGATGGACAACTATCTATAATGCCAATACTATTCAAAAGAATATGGCAGTGGCTAAAATAACAGTCAACAAAGTAGATTTCAAAGTACAGGACAATACCAGTGATAAAAAATCATTTGATAATGAAAAAAGGTCAAAATTCAGTAGGATATAATAATTCCAAATGTTTATGAACAGGCAAAATACTTTAAACAAAAACTGATATAAGTCATAGAGAAACACAGTAACAATTATAGTTAGTGATTTGAATTCCTCTTCTCTAATAANAAAATCATTTGATAATGAAAAAAGGTCAAAATTCAGTAGGATATAATAATTCCAAATGTTTATGAACAGGCAAAATACTTTAAACAAAAACTGATATAAGTCATAGAGAAACACAGTAACAATTATAGTTAGTGATTTGAATTCCTCTTCTCTAATAAGTGATAGAGTGATGGGCCCCAAATTAGTTAGCATTAGAAGACATGAAAAATACCATTGACAGTAGTATCAAAATATGAAATTCTTTGGAATAAATCTGACAAAGAACATGAAAGGCATACATACTGAAAACTAGAAGTTATGTAAGAGAGAAATTAAAGTGGTTGTTTAATAAATTGATATAGGTAACATATTCATAGACTCAAATTCCTAAACATTAATTCTCCCTAAGGATCTATAGGTTCAACACAATCCCAATTAAAGTTCCAGTAACCATCAGTTGTAGAAATTTAACAGTTGATGTTGTTCAGTCATTCAGCTGTGTCCAGCTCTTTGCAGCCCCATGGACTGCAGCATGCCAGGCTTCCCTGTCCTTCACTATTTCCTGAAGTTTGCTCAAATTCATGTGCATTGAGTCAATGATACCATCCAATTATTTCATCCTCTGTCGTCCCCTTCTCCTCCTGCCCTCAGTCTTTCCCAGCATCAGGGACTTTTCCAGTGAGTCGGCTCTTTGCATTAGGTGGTGAAAGTGTTGGAATTTCAGCTTCAGCCTCAGTCCTTCCAATGAATATTCAATGTTGATCTCCTTGAGGACTGACTGATCTCTTTGGTCCAAGAAACTCTCATGAGTCTTCTCCGGCAACACAGTTGGAAAGCATCAATTCTTCAGCACTTAGCCTTCTTTATGGTTTGTTTAACTCTCACATCTGTACAGGACTACTGGAAAAAAACCATAGGTTTGATTATATAGATCTTTTAAATATGCTGTCTAGTTTTGTCTTAGCTTTTCTTCAAAGGAGCAAGCATCTTGTAATTTCATGGTTGCAATCACTGTCCTCAGTGATTTTGCAGCCCAAGAAAATAAGGTCTATGTCACTGTTTCCATTCTTTCCCCATCTATTTGCTTTGAAGTGATGGGACTGGATGCTGTGATCTTCATTTTTTTGAATGTTGAATTTTAACCCAGCTTTTTCACTTTCATCTTCATCAAGAGTCTCTTTAGTTCCCCCTCACTTTCTGCCATTAGGGTGATATCATCTGGATATCTAAGATTATTGTTATTTCTCCTGGCGATCTTGATTCCAGTTGTAATTCATCCAGCTCAGCATTTCACATGATAACTTGCATACAAGTTAAATAGGAAGGGTGACAATATACAGCCTTGATGTACTCCTTTCCCAATTTTGATCCAGTCCTTTGTTCCATGTCCGGTTCTAACTCTTGCTTCTTGACCTGCATACAAGTTTCTCAGGAGGAAGGTAAAGTCTCTTGAGGAATTTTCCAGTTTGATGTGATCCACACAAAGGCTTTAGCATAGGCAGTGAAACAGAAGCAGATGTTTTTCTGGAATTCTCTTGCATTTTCTATGATCCAGTGGATGTTGGCTATTTGATCTCTGGTTCCTCTGCCTTTTCTAAATCTAGCTTGAACATCTGGAATTCTCTGTTTCATTCTGTTGAAGCCTCGCTTGGAGAAACTTGAGCATTACTTTGCTAGCATGTGAAATGAGTGCAATTGTACAGTAGTTTGAACATTCTTTGTCATTTCTCTTCTTTGGGATTGGAATGAAAACTGACCTTTTCCAGTCCTGTGGCCACTGCTGAATTTTCCAAATCTGCNATCCAGCGGATGTTGGCAATTTGATCTCTGGTTCCTCTGCCTTTTCTAAAACCAGCTTGACCATCTGGAACTCAATGAAATTAAGATTACTTGGTTTACTGAAAATTAATTCTTCCTTTGAAGTTGTATGCATTCTGTAACAACTTAAAATACCATAGTCTGTTTGTAGCATTATTTTTAGATGATCACATAATAACACAGATACATTTTGGTAATGTATAGCATCAAATAAATGAATCATTGATACATATGCTGTAAAAGTTTCTCTCTTAACACAATTCATTCTTTTGTCACATAGACCTTTTTTTCTAACATTATTTGATCTTGATAAATGTTGCATTCTAGGTAACACTTATTATTTCTGAACCATAAATATTACAGATGTGTAATTTTGTCACCTCAATCAGTTCTGACTTCATACTCCTACATTTATACATTATATTTTGAATAGTATTAGTCATAAGCAATTGTCTATCAATGGAGACAAAGAACGTGTGCTATCTTTACATAAACAGTATAGTTTAATAGTATAACTCCACAAATTCCCTAGTCTTATATTGTTTATATGATTTCCTCAAAGAACTTTGTCTTGGGAGTGAATATTTGAATGTGCACTTTCAAGTATTGATATCTTTGGTAGGTCAGACAATGCTAGAATAAGATTTGATCCACCTATATTCTATAATTCCAGAATAAAGAATTTAATGAAAATTGAGGCATCATTTTTACTGTAAGTAGCAGTCTAGGACAGACTAAGAAAACAAAGTGAAGACTAAGAAAAGGAGAAAAAGACAGTTAAACACACTGGAGTGTAAGAAGGCAGCACAAGCCATGCACAAAAATACTATGAAAAAAAATAAGAAAAGATACATTTCTTTTTGAAAAGCAGGAAAACTTTTGAAGGCAAGTGCCATTTGTGTGAGTAACAAATAGGATTTTGACAGATAAGAAAGGGACATAGACCAAGAGGGAAGGTTAGAGTTAACTTCTAGATGGCTTAAATAGCAGCTGAATTTTATTGCAACGATTAGGGAGATACTGAAGATGTTTAATTTACAGGGATATGGAAGATGTTTCTTAATTGTTATTAAGAGCCTACTTCTCAAACTTTAGTATACAGCAGAATTACTTGAAGGCATTTTGAAACACAGATTACTTGACCTCTCCCCAGTGTTTCTGATTCAGTAAACTTGAGTGGGACCTGAAAATTTGCCTTTCTAATTAGTTCCCAGATGATGCTGACCCAGCTTGTCTATAAACACTTCCCTCAGTGGTTCTCTGCAGCCTCCCAGGTAAGGGAGGAAAATAATATTGAACTGATTTTGTTTGTTTGTTTGTTTGTTTACTAGCAGCTAACTAGTAATGCATATTGAAGTTCTCTGACAGATAAATCCTGAAAGGAAAATCATGTAAATAAAGTTGAGCCTTGAATTGAGTAAATGATAGTAAGATGCTAGAAACTACTAATATATTAATAATACTAGCCTACTTGTGTGAGTTAGAGCCCTGGCAGGAAATGGAATTTATGACGATAGTTTACATAAAGAGTGTTTAATGAAGAGATAGTTATAGAGATACTGACACAGTTGAGGCAGCTGGCCATTCCAGTGCCAAGGGGAAGTGAAAATAGTGTTCTCAGAATCCATGAAGAGCTGGAGCCATGATGCAGAGGCTGGTCCCTGGAAAGTTCTGGAGTTTAAGAGGGATACAGCTATTATCAAAGAAGTATTGAAGCATGAAAAGAGGTAGAAAGAAGTGCCTCAGCACCTCTCTCCCGATGTACTCCTGTCTCCTGCCAGTGCCTCTTTTTGGTCAATATTCAACTTGAAGCCACTGTGTGAGGTACATCCAGAGGAAGCAGCCAGTATCAGTATCCAAGGCACAGGTGAGTTCTCAGAAGACAGCATTATAAGCAAGGGACTTTCTTCCCTTGTGTTAATTTTAAGCTCTACTCCCAGTTTTCTGTTATGACTTTGGGCAGCAACAGGCTGAGTGTCGAGCAGCATAGAAATGAAATGAGCAGTCCAAATGCTAACTTACGAGGGACTCACAAGTGTTTTTAGAGCTGCTTCATCAATTGGACAAAAGTTCAAATATTTCTACTACAGTAAAACCGTAGGCAGAAGCTCTCATAACTCAGAAATGCTGTTAAAATCCTGTTGTTTGCTCTGAATATGAGATTAATGTTCAAGCTGCAAAGGGACAATTTTCTCTTTCTTTAAGGCCCTGAGCCTATGTTATTAATTTTGAGGAGGCAGTAAGAACTTAGTTGTCCCACCATCAAAGAGCAAATGCCTTTAGAATTGGTGTAAAGACCTGGAGGTAGTTTGATGTGATAAATACAAGCACCATTTTATAATTCTCAGCCATAAACAAGAGATCACCTTTATCGTCTCAATTATTTTAGGATCCCTTTTTGTAGTCTGTCCAGAATTTCTGAAGCAAAAGCAGAGGCAGAATTCATTGTTTGACAGTAAGACAGTACTTGACATTGTATATAATACAGGAATCTCAATTGTCTTAACCTTTTTAAGTCCTTTGACTTTTCTAAATGCATCTTAAGTATAAGGTAAAGTAAGTAAATAATTTTTTCAACCAAAATGCCATTTGTTTAACTCATTCTGCATTTTTGCTCATGTAGTTTATTTTCCTGAAAACCATCCTTTCTTATTTTATGTCTGCTTGTTAAAATATGTAAAATATTTCATCTCAAATAATTGTCTTTCCATGAATCCTTTTTTGATTCTTTCAGCAAGAAACTTGAATACTCAGAGCACAATATGTTACTTTAAGCCACTTTGATCTTTCTTTATATTACAGTTGAAAATAACTAAACATTTTGTATCCACCATTTGAAGCACATTTTACCATTTGTTGCTGTTATGTATTGAGAGATGTTTGTATGGATTCTGAGTGTGGACTATCTGAATAGCTGTGAATTTCTGTAAGTTGTTTTAGGGTCATTTTATTTTTCTAGTCTATTCTGTCAAATGATTCCTATATAATTTACCCCAAAATGTTTTTTAGTGAAGTTCAAATGAACAAATAATGATGAAAAGTAGCAATGGAACAGTGTATGTGTGTAAATATATTAACTAGAAATCTTAGTTTAATTACTTA
Source organism: Neotragus pygmaeus (assembly GCA_006410875.1). NCBI lineage: Eukaryota > Metazoa > Chordata > Mammalia > Artiodactyla > Bovidae > Neotragus > Neotragus pygmaeus. The sequence continues at coordinate 191,166 of SJYV01048849.1, read as the reverse complement.
TTATTTTTAGTATCTTTTACATGGTAGGAAAGCAGAAAGTTTGAATTAAGTTGAATAAAATTAGAAATTTACAGAAAGCAATGCTGGAGTTACAAATCCTTCATCATCCTGAGTGCATAAAGAAAGGAAGAGGGGGGAAAATATCCTAACTTTTTTTTTTCATGATTACATAGCCAGAGTAAAACATATACCTATGTATATGTGTGTAAATATGTATGTGAGGCTTGCTTCAAGAAAGGTGTTAATAAAATACATCTTTTATGAAGATGTATGAGAAATGTCAAAGTGTTCCAACAGAACAGTCAGATGAAAGAGATGAGGCACTGATGTCAAAAGTAAAATCAGGCATGGAAAATGAGATAAAATCAGGATTTCTATTACTATCCTACACATATGCCATTGGAACTGTATCACTTGCTAGAGTTAGGCCAAGAGATTAGTTCTAAATATTCTAAAACCTGAAACAAAGTTTTATTGTATTTGTAGGGCCCCCCAAATATTATGAGTACCAAAGAGAATGGGGAAAAATGATTATTTGGTCAAGAGAAGCACAATTATTTCTGATACTAAGTCCAAAGAAAGAATTGATCCTTTACCCTCTTTAAGATAGCATATCTTAATGTGGTGAAGGTGGCATTCTTGGAGTAAATGGATGGTGTAGTTGGGTATTTCCCTGCATTGAAATGGAGGCACCATGCCAAGGCTCTAAGCCTACACCACTGGGGGTCACTATCATGGAGATATGTGGTTTTCTCAGGGTGACAGACAAAAGATACACTTTCATATACTCACAGAGAAGGCAATGGCACCCCACTCCAGTGCTCTTGCCTGGAAAATCCCATGGATGGAGGAGCCTGTTAAGCTGCAGTCCATGGGGTCACTAAGAGTTGGATACTACTGAGCAACTTCACTTTCACTTTTCACTTTCATGTGTTGGAGAAGGAAATGGCAGAAAAAGGAACTATGTGTTTTTCAGAAAATCCACCATAAATTTTGTTGCTCTAAGTTGAGCTCTTGATTACTATTGTCAAGTGGACAATGTGATGGCGAGTATCCTTTTTCTGGTCTAGGGACATTCGATTTAACAGTTAGTCCAGCAGGGTCTACAATTGATAGATTTTGACAAATGCCTAAATTAAAGGCCATTAAGTGGGAAGGTTGATTTCAGTATAGGTAAAGAAGGAATTCTGTAAATATCTGGGAAATTTAACCTCAAAGTGTTAACAGTTTTATCTCTGAGACTGTAGGAAGGAAAAGATTACTGGGTATTCTCTTTATTTACATATCTCATATTTTAAAATATTTTTACAGTATAATGTATCACCTTGATGTTGGGTGTGAAAAATATTTTAGAACCTCAGAGCAAATCAAATCTAAATGTAGTAAGTGATTCTGAGTTCTCTGCACAACCAACTTAATGTCTGTGCTCAGCCATAAATCAGTGGTTCCCAAACTATTGACCACAGCTCACTGGTGGAATGCCATGAGGTAGAAATTCAATGAAAAATACATTTTGGAAGACAACTTTATCATGCCATCCTCTTGGTAATTCACAAAATGTGTGGCTTTTAAAAAATCCTTTGAAGTCTTGTATCAAAGAATCATTTTTGGACTTTGTTTACCCTGTAGAGGTTGGAAGTGAGCAGGACAGCTCTTGTGAGGGACTTCTGAAAGCATATGTGTGTGAAATGGATGTGTGGTTGTCACAAGCAATATTGGATGGACATGACTGATAATTAGTCAGCTGGGACCAGGGATGCTAAAAAAAATTCTATAAGAACACTTCATTAAACAAAGGCATCAAAGTGCTTAAAATACTAAAACTTCCTTCATTGAGAGATATTGCTTTTAACAAACTTATTTGACATTAAACAGTATTTTGTAACATTCTTATTACATAATGTACAATGGTGATTGTTCCAAAATTTATATTTTGATTTATGACTGTAAAGCCGTGGAATCCAGTGTACCCTTCTTGACCTTCCATTTGGTTATCTTAAAAAAATGTGTCTTAAAAAAAAAAAAAAGAATGACATATTTTCATTCCCCACCAAAATGTCTGCTTCCTCAAATCAGAATATTTGTTATCTTGGTAAACAGAACTATCAGCCATTCTTTTGTTCAAGAGAGAAACCATGAACCTAAATTTTTGTTTACATCCCATAACTTCTTTAGTCTATTGTACCCACAAAGCATATTTTTATTCTTTATTTCTAAAACCATAAAGGCCAAAAACTTGAAGTGAGATTATAATATAAAGACTGAATATTTTAAAAAATGAGATACTTTCCTTTAAAGGAGGAGAAAAAAATAAAAATGAAAAATAATTTAGAAAAAAATGGAACCCCAATTTTAAAGAGGTAGAGTGAACTACAGTTGGAGATTAAACAGTTAACTGAAATACAAGAATAGCCAGCCAGGTCATGGTGTCTCTGCATCCTCTTTCCAACCCATTCCTCATCTCTTCCACCCCTCTTCTCAGCTGTCTCCTCAACTCACTTCCCACACAGATTGCTTTGCTCAGAGACGGGCTGCCGGCCTCACCTCTGCAGATCTGGGGTTATCATGGTGAGCAAGAGTCATCAGAAGAGCCTTTCCCCTGTTCAACTAAGAAATGTCAGATGTTGCCTAAACAATTTGGGACTAGAGGAAAAAAATAATCTCTCTACTGATAGTTGCTTACTTTTAATTGTATTCCAATTTCACTATTGTTTTAACACCAAGCTTCGTGATCAATTACTTTGTTCTGTATCCACACTTGTTCTTCTTCCTCCTGTCTGCTTTCCAATTTCCCTTTTTTTAAAAAAAACAACAACAAAAAAACCTACTTTAATGTTTCTATGATTCTTTGCTGTATTTCCTATAAAAATGAAAGGAAAGAGTACTTAGATTTATGTGCATGTTTTAAAATGTGTGTATTTGTAAATACCTTAATATTTTTCTTAACTAAAAAATTATATTTGATTGAAACAGAAGTTACTGTTTTCCCCAACTTTATTGAGATATAACTGACATATAATGTTGTATAATTTTAAGATGTGCAATGTGTTGATTTGATATATTCATATGCTGTAAGGTAATCACCGTGGTAGTATTAACTAACACTTCCGTCCCTTCCATTCCATCATACGAACACATTTCTTTTTGGTGATAATAATATAAAAGATATACTCTCCTAGCAACTTTCTGGTTTATAATAGTTTTTATTAGCTATACCCACCATTCTCTACAAAGTAGCTCCTCTGAACTTATTTGTCCTACACTGGAATCTTGAACCTTTTAACCATTATCTCTCCATTTTCCCCACCTCCCAACCCTTGGTAACCTTTCTTTACTTTTTCTCTGGGTTTGTTTTTTCAGATTCTACATACAGGTGATATCACATAGTTTGTAAAGTTTGCTGTTTTTTTAATTTAATAAGTAATTACTGCATACCTATGTTTAATTAAAGATGGACATTTTAGTGTTATTTTTTCAATAGTTCATTTTTATACAGCATGTATACAGACAGACACGCAAACAGCCATGTCTCTGGGGAGTCAAAATATGAAAAAAAAATTTTTTTAAACACTTTTAGACATCTCACATTTATAGTGAATATATGTTACTTTTGTAATTAGAAAAATAAGTAAAGATATTTCAATGCTGCAGTTCTTTATGTGGAGTCGTGACAACCATATCATAGAAATAATGTCCATTGAAAGGTACTCTGACCATAAGAAGTTTTTCAGCCAAGCTGAGAGATCTAGCTACAAATACTGACACAAGGAAAATTCATTTCTTCTATGTGCAGGAGCAGTGCAGATTGTCTTTGTTTAAATGTCTGAAGTTTATTGCTAGTGTAATAAATTTTCATTGCATTTAATTTACAGTTAAAAAATATATAGTAAAGAAATGAAACATTGCTCATTTGAATCCTCTATAAATGAAAGATGACATACCATTTCCTGTAGTACTTGTAAAGAATGTGCAAAGAAAGGAGATTGTTTTATATGAGAGGTTCAAATCGGTAACTAATATTGCTTAGCCAAGGCTACAAGTATATAATTAGCAGAAGGTTAAAAAAGTACAAAGCAAACAGAAATAAAAGCAACTCATGTGAATAGAGTAAAATACTTAAAAATATACTTTTGATTCCATGTGCAGTTGAAATAATTTATTATTCTTATTAAGTGGGATGAATAAAGAACAAAGTTTACAAACATCAATTAGTAATAATGGAATAAAAGTGATCGTGCATTCTTGACTTGATTTTCCAACATAAGCATTCTTTTAACTGTGGATTAACTATTGATTTGGTTAAAGCAGTGTTGGATTAGCAAACTTAAAGAGATCCATCTTTGAGTATTTCCCCCCCTTTTTTGCTCTGTTTATTGTATAGATTACATCTTATCTCTCTTGTAAAATAATACTGAAATGAAAATGTAAATTGCAAGGGAGTACTGTTTCATTAACAGAGTAAAGGGTCGTATGTATGTATCTTTTTATGGTCAAGACAAGAAAGATATTGGACTCTTTCATGACCCCATGGACTGCAGCCCACCAGGCTTCTCTGTCCGTGGGATTTTCCCAGGCAAGAATACTGGAGTGGGTTGACATTGCCTTCTCCAGGGGATCTTCCTGACCCATGGATTGAACCTGTGTCTTCTGCATTGCAGGTGGATTCTTTACCACTGAGCCACCTGGGAAGCCCCAGGAAGAGGATAGTGAGACCAAAACCACAGTGCTGGCCAAGACAACTTAAAATTTTAGGTTGATCAGTGAACTGTAAGCAGACTAATTTTAATTTTTAGGAACACCTAAAAATGACAGATTTAAAAGTGATAATTTTTTAGTCTCATACAAGAATCCTTTCCATATTGTTTAAGCAAAAAATAAGATCCAGTTCTACATAAAAAATTTTACTAGCATATGACATTCTTTTTTTCTTATTTTATATTTTGGATATCAGCACATTAAGCCTAGCTCATTCTTTCTAATACCTATACCCATTGTGTAGAAATGGGAAAATTATATTTTACTTTTCCATTATTCTTTGGAATTTAGGACATTTCCATTTAGTTACTATTTTTTTAACGATACAAAGATGTAAATTTCTGCATATGTTATATGCACATATGCACACATATATATCTATACATTATGTGTATATATATGTATGTATATGTTTAATGTGTATATATATACTTGATTAATTGTATCTATAAAGAAAATCCTTAAACATAGAATTATAAATGTGTATTCATTATTATATATGTCACATATACATAATATACAAGCTATATATATAATGATTATATATACACATATATGTTGGAACAATTATAAGGACAATTATTATAAGTAGAATTACTATGTTGAAAGCTATACATGCTTAAACTTTGAAAATATTTACATAGTCAAATTTGTGTTCTTTGTTGTCATTCACACAAAAGCCTGCTTCGCTCCCAGACTAAACAAAAATTAGAAATTAAAAAGTCCTATTTTAATCTAGTATTTTATGGCTTCAATGTTCATATTATATTTTTGATGCTGTTTCTTAATTAAATTTTTTTTTACTGGGGAAAGGAATGCTGCTGCTGCCACTGCTAAGTCACTTCAGTCGTGTCCGACTCTGTGTGACCCCATAGACGGCAGCCCACCAGGCTCCCCCGTCCCTGGGATTCTCCAGGCAAGAACACTGGAGTGGGTTGCGATTTCTTTCCCCAGTGGATGAAAGTGGAAAGTGAAAGTGAAGTCGCTCAGTCATGTCCGACTCTTAGTGACCCCATGGACTGCAGCCCACCAGGCTCCTCCGTCCGTGGGATTTTCCAGGCAAGAGTACTGGAGTGGGGTGCCATTGCCTTCTTTTGAGGCATAGCTAATACACTAATAGTCAAACAATAATGTTCAATGAAGAGTCAAATAGAACTGATGATTTGACTCACCAGAAAGATCACTTGTATAGCGTACTCTGTACTGAGTATGTATTGTGGAGCAGGATAGTCTAGAATCCAAAAAAGGGAAAGCCATCCTAAGGAAACAGGAGGATAATAGTTTGAAATGAAGTGAGATACAGGCTGGGTTGGGTTTCCTTAGAATGGTGTTTAGAGGCAGCATCCTGATAAGTTAATCAAGTAGAATGAAAAAGCACAGTTCTTTCATACAGAAGACAAAACATATTTGCAGGGCAGTCATATAACATGTTGGGAGGTACAGAGGATTCGTAGCAGAATTTTGCGTTAGAAATCCTGATCCATGAGAGCTTTCACTTTTATGCTTTATGCTAGGGGAACTCCCAAAGGCATTTGAATAGGTGCGAGATCTGAAAACATATATTATTTGGAGGAATTTCCTTTGATGCCAAAGTAGCAAGTGACTAGGGGAGAGGGATCAGGAAAGCAATGAAATTCCATAAATAATATTTATGGGCTTTTATTTTTCCAGGATATATTAATTATTAATCCATGTCCTGGATCCAAGACAGCTCTTATATCTGCCTTAGAAAGTTTTCAAATCTATCATTTGTATTTCATTTAAAGATTTGCTTGATCCTTTGTGTTCTACATGTTATTGTTTGTGATCAGTGACAACTTAGCAGCCTTAGAAATAGTAAACTACATGAGAAATTCTTGTCCTATATTTCTCTATCAGTCCAGTTCAGTTGCTCGGTTGTGTCTGACTCTGTGACACCATGGACTGCAGCACACCAGGCCACCCTGTCCATCACCAATTCCTGGAGTTTACTCAAACTCACGTCCATTGAGTCAGTGATGCCATCCAACTATCTCATTCTCTATCGTCCCTTTCTTCTCCCACCTTCAATCATTCCCAGCATCAGAGTCTTTTCAAATGAATTAGTTCTTTGCATCAGGTGGCCAAAGCATTGGAGTATCAGCTTCAACATCAGTCCTTCCAGTGAACACTCAGGATTGATCTCCCCTAGCATGGACTGGTTGGATCTCCTTGCAGTCCAAGGGACTCTCAAGAGTCTTCTCCAACACCACAATTCAAAAGCATCAATTCTTCCATGCTCAGCTTTCCTTATAGTCCAACTCTCACATCCATACATGACTACTGGAAAGACCATAGCCTTGACTGGACAGACCTTTGTTGGCAAAGTAAGGTCTCTGCTTTTTAATAAGCTGTCTAGTTTGGTCATAACTTTCCTTCAAGAGTAAGCGTCTTTTAGTTTCATGGCTGCAGTCACCATCTGCAGTGATTTTGGATCCCCCAAAATAAAGACTGCCACTATTTCCCCACCTATTTGCCATGAAGTGATGGGACCAGAGGCCATGATCTTAGTTTTCTGAATGTTAGCTTTAAGCCAACTTTTTCACTCTCCTCTTTCATTTTCATCAAGAGGCTTTTAAGTTTCTCTTCACTTTCTGCCATAACGATGGTGTCATTTGCATATGAGGTTATTGATATTTCTCCCAGCAATCTTGATTCCATCTTGTGCTTCATCCAGCCCACCATTTCACGATGTACTCTGCATGTAAGTTAAATAAGCTGAGTAACAATATACAGCCTTGACATACTCCTTTTCCTATTTGCAACCGGTCTGTTGTTCTGTGTCCAGTTCTAACTGTTGCTTCCTGACCTGCATACAGATTTCTCAAGAGACAGATCAGGTGCTCTGGTATTCTCATCTTTTTCAGAATTTCCCACAATTTGTGTTGATCCACAAAGTCAAAGGCCTTTGGCATAGTGAATAAAGCAGAAATAGATGTTTTTCTGGAACTCTCTTGCTTTTTCGATGACCCAGCAGATGTTGGCAATTTGATTTCTGGTTCCTCTGCCTTTTCTAAAACCAGCTTGAACATCCAGAAGCTCACAGTTCATGTACCGTTGAAGCCTGACTAGAAGAATTTTAAGCATTACTTTACTAGCATATGAGATGAGTGCAATTGTGTGGTAGTTCGAACATTCTTTAGCACTGCCTTTCTTTGGGATTGGAATGAAAACTGACCTTTTCCAGTCCTGAGGCCACTGCTGAGTTTTCCAAATTTGCTGGCATATTGAGTGCAGCATTTTAACAGCATCATCATTTAGGATTTGAGATAGCTCAGCTGGAATTCCATCACCTCCACTAGCTTTGTTTGTACTGATGCTTCATAAGGCTCACTTGACTTCACATTCCAGGATGTCTGGCTCTAGGTGAGTGATCACACCATCATGATTTTTTTTTTTTTTTACAGTTCTTCCGTGTATTCTGCCACCTCTCCTTAATGTCTTCTGCTTCTGTTAGGTCTGTACCGTTTCTGTCCTTTATTGAGCCCATCTTTGTATGAAGTGTTCCCTTGATATCTCTGATTTTCTTGAAGCGATCTCTAGTCTTTCCCACTCTATTTTTTTCCTCTATTTCTTTGCACTGATCACTGAGGAAGGCTTTCTTATCTCTCCTTGCTATTCTTTGGAACTCTGCATTCAAATGGGTATATCTTGCCTTTTCTCCTTTGCTTTTCACTTCTCTTCTTTTCTCAGCTATTTGTAAGGCTTCCTCTTATAGCCATTTTGCTTTTTGGCATTTCTTTTTCTTCAGGATGGTCTTGATCCCTGTCGCCTGTACAATGTCTATATTACTTTAAAAAAAAGCTTGCATTACTTTGTAGGTTTTATTGGAGAAACTCTCAAAAAATATGTATTTCATTTCTGATACTTAGTGCAAACTCTGGAGCAGACATGCTTCACTTGGAGATAATTAAAAGCAAAGAATCGTCATCACTTTGTGAGACAGATCTCTAAATATGGGCAATGCCATCACTTGTAATACTTGAGTGTGATATGACAGATGCCAGGTGTTCCAGGCTTCCATGTTTTAAAGTTAAAAAGGAAAAAAAAAANACTGGAGTGGGTTGCGATTTCTTTCCCCAGTGGATGAAAGTGGAAAGTGAAAGTGAAGTCGCTCAGTCATGTCCGACTCTTAGTGACCCCATGGACTGCAGCCCACCAGGCTCCTCCGTCCGTGGGATTTTCCAGGCAAGAGTACTGGAGTGGGGTGCCATTGCCTTCTTTTGAGGCATAGCTAATACACTAATAGTCAAACAATAATGTTCAATGAAGAGTCAAATAGAACTGACGATTTGACTCACCAGAAAGATCACTTGTATAGCGTACTCTGTACTGAGTATGTATTGTGGAGCAGGATAGTCTAGAATCCAAAAAAGGGAAAGCCATCCTAAGGAAACAGGAGGATAATAGTTTGAAATGAAGTGAGATACAGGCTGGGTTGGGTTTCCTTAGAATGGTGTTTAGAGGCAGCATCCTGATAAGTTAATCAAGTAGAATGAAAAAGCACAGTTCTTTCATACAGAAGACAAAACATATTTGCAGGGCAGTCATATAACATGTTGGGAGGTACAGAGGATTCGTAGCAGAATTTTGCGTTAGAAATCCTGATCCATGAGAGCTTTCACTTTTATGCTTTATGCTAGGGGAACTCCCAAAGGCATTTGAATAGGTGCGAGATCTGAAAACATATATTATTTGGAGGAATTTCCTTTGATGCCAAAGTAGCAAGTGACTAGGGGAGAGGGATCAGGAAAGCAATGAAATTCCATAAATAATATTTATGGACTTTTATTTTTCCAGGATATATTAATTATTAATCCATGTCCTGGATCCAAGACAGCTCTTATATCTGCCTTAGAAAGTTTTCAAATCTATCATTTGTATTTCATTTAAAGATTTGCTTGATCCTTTGTGTTCTACATGTTATTGTTTGTGATCAGTGACAACTTAGCAGCCTTAGAAATAGTAAACTACATGAGAAATTCTTGTCCTATATTTCTCTATCAGTCCAGTTCAGTTGCTCGGTTGTGTCTGACTCTGTGACACCATGGACTGCAGCACACCAGGCCACCCTGTCCATCACCAATTCCTGGAGTTTACTCAAACTCACGTCCATTGAGTCAGTGATGCCATCCAACTATCTCATTCTCTATCGTCCCTTTCTTCTCCCACCTTCAATCATTCCCAGCATCAGAGTCTTTTCAAATGAATTAGTTCTTTGCATCAGGTGGCCAAAGCATTGGAGTATCAGCTTCAACATCAGTCCTTCCAGTGAACACTCAGGATTGATCTCCCCTAGCATGGACTGGTTGGATCTCCTTGCAGTCCAAGGGACTCTCAAGAGTCTTCTCCAACACCACAATTCAAAAGCATCAATTCTTCCATGCTCAGCTTTCCTTATAGTCCAACTCTCACATCCATACATGACTACTGGAAAGACCATAGCCTTGACTGGACAGACCTTTGTTGGCAAAGTAAGGTCTCTGCTTTTTAATAAGCTGTCTAGTTTGGTCATAACTTTCCTTCAAGAGTAAGCGTCTTTTAGTTTCATGGCTGCAGTCACCATCTGCAGTGATTTTGGATCCCCCAAAATAAAGACTGCCACTATTTCCCCACCTATTTGCCATGAAGTGATGGGACCAGAGGCCATGATCTTAGTTTTCTGAATGTTAGCTTTAAGCCAACTTTTTCACTCTCCTCTTTCATTTTCATCAAGAGGCTTTTAAGTTTCTCTTCACTTTCTGCCATAACGATGGTGTCATTTGCATATGAGGTTATTGATATTTCTCCCAGCAATCTTGATTCCATCTTGTGCTTCATCCAGCCCACCATTTCACGATGTACTCTGCATGTAAGTTAAATAAGCTGAGTAACAATATACAGCCTTGACATACTCCTTTTCCTATTTGCAACCGGTCTGTTGTTCTGTGTCCAGTTCTAACTGTTGCTTCCTGACCTGCATACAGATTTCTCAAGAGACAGATCAGGTGCTCTGGTATTCTCATCTTTTTCAGAATTTCCCACAATTTGTGTTGATCCACAAAGTCAAAGGCCTTTGGCATAGTGAATAAAGCAGAAATAGATGTTTTTCTGGAACTCTCTTGCTTTTTCGATGACCCAGCAGATGTTGGCAATTTGATTTCTGGTTCCTCTGCCTTTTCTAAAACCAGCTTGAACATCCAGAAGCTCACAGTTCATGTACCGTTGAAGCCTGACTAGAAGAATTTTAAGCATTACTTTACTAGCATATGAGATGAGTGCAATTGTGTGGTAGTTCGAACATTCTTTAGCACTGCCTTTCTTTGGGATTGGAATGAAAACTGACCTTTTCCAGTCCTGAGGCCACTGCTGAGTTTTCCAAATTTGCTGGCATATTGAGTGCAGCATTTTAACAGCATCATCATTTAGGATTTGAGATAGCTCAGCTGGAATTCCATCACCTCCACTAGCTTTGTTTGTACTGATGCTTCATAAGGCTCACTTGACTTCACATTCCAGGATGTCTGGCTCTAGGTGAGTGATCACACCATCATGAATTTTTTTTTTTTTTTCAGTTCTTCCGTGTATTCTGCCACCTCTCCTTAATGTCTTCTGCTTCTGTTAGGTCTGTACCGTTTCTGTCCTTTATTGAGCCCATCTTTGTATGAAGTGTTCCCTTGATATCTCTGATTTTCTTGAAGCGATCTCTAGTCTTTCCCACTCTATTTTTTTCCTCTATTTCTTTGCACTGATCACTGAGGAAGGCTTTCTTATCTCTCCTTGCTATTCTTTGGAACTCTGCATTCAAATGGGTATATCTTGCCTTTTCTCCTTTGCTTTTCACTTCTCTTCTTTTCTCAGCTATTTGTAAGGCTTCCTCTTACAGCCATTTTGCTTTTTGGCATTTCTTTTTCTTCAGGATGGTCTTGATCCCTGTCGCCTGTACAATGTCTATATTACTTTAAAAAAAAGCTTGCATTACTTTGTAGGTTTTATTGGAGAAACTCTCAAAAAATATGTATTTCATTTCTGATACTTAGTGCAAACTCTGGAGCAGACATGCTTCACTTGGAGATAATTAAAAGCAAAGAATCGTCATCACTTTGTGAGACAGATCTCTAAATATGGGCAATGCCATCACTTGTAATACTTGAGTGTGATATGACAGATGCCAGGTGTTCCAGGCTTCCATGTTTTAAAGTTAAAAAGGAAAAAAAAAAAACAAAGTAAGATCATTCACAAATGAAGCATAACAGAGTCTACAAGCACAAAATCCTGGCTTTTAAAAGTAAATTGCATGTTTTGTGTTTTTTTTTTTTAAACTAAGGACCAAGCAACTTGTTTCAGTACATGTGGTTTATAATGTTCCCAAACCTTAGTTCTGAAAAATCACTCCCATACAACTCAGGTTATTTGAGAAGCAGTATGGATTCTTGTCCAGAGAAGGCAATGGCACCCTACTCCAGTACTCTTGCCTGGAAAATCCCATGGACAGAGGAGTCTGGTAGGCTGCAGTTCATGAGGTGGCTAAGAGTCAGACATGACTGAGCGACTTCACTTTCACTTTTCACTTTCATGCATTGGAGAAGAAAATGGCAACCCACTCCAGTGTTCTTGCCTGGAGAATCCCAGGGAGGGATAGCCTGGTGGGCTGCCGTCCATGGGGTCACACAGAGTCGGACACGACTGAAGCGACGTGGCAGCAGTAGCAGCATGGATTCTGTCAGCCCCCTAAGGGTGAACAAGCATTGTTTGATTGATTAAAATTGTCAAAACTGAGGTCCATTCCATAGTTCTTTGTTTGTTAGAAAATATGATTCTGAAACGATCACTGATTTTCCTTTTCTCTGTTAATTGTCCTTTTTCATTTAGTTATCAAATCTAAACTGGAAGAAAGAAAAAGACATTGCCTTAATCTTCATGTTTTTAGTCTACTTTTGGCAAGAGAGCTTATTTGTAAAGGTAAAATTAATTAAATCTCTCATTTGGTTTATAATACATGATTGGTGTGTACATTAACAGGGATAGAAAGATAACCTTGTTTTTTTCACTAATATTCAGTATATAATCTTCTGTTTAAAATCTCCTCCTCTTCCAGTTTTCCACACTGTTAAATGTTACTCTTCAATCAGTTGTTCCTACAGGACACTTGGAATTCTGAAAATTTTCTCTATTCATACAAGGTGTAAAAATATGCTTGCTTTCATAAGACCCCTTGAAATGTCAATGAAATTATTTTTTATAAACATAATTCCAAGATCACAATAAAATAACTACATGTCCTTGGCAGATGAGAGCTTTTAGTATGTTTCTAGAAGATACAAGTGCGATGGAAGACTTATAACTGATGAATTAGTGAGAAACGTTGTCAGCTAATTATACAGGCAAAGGGACATGCAGCTTGAGAAGGAAATAACCTGTCCTGTAGACACCCTCAAAGGGCTTCACTGATGAGTCACCAGTAAATAATCTGCCTGCAATGCAGGAGACACAGGTTCCATCTGTTGATCAGGAAGATCCTGTGGAGAAGGAAATGGCAACCCCTTCCAGTGTTCTTGCCTGGGAAATCCCATGGACAGAGAAGCCTAGCCAGCTACTGCCCATGGAGTTGAAGAGAGTCAGACACGTCTGAGCATGGCACAACAGTAGACCACAAGAGATACTTGTGTCTTAGTCTGGGTTTAAAAAAGATCCATGGTAGGACATGAGACTGTTTTAAATACCTATTTGTTTAACAATACGTGTAAAAATTTAAAAAGTTACGTAGGAAGCACTAAAATATAACACCTAGAATAACCAAGCCACATATTGACTCAGTTTGTTCGCACACACACGTAAAAGTTACAAGCACAATTTGTATCAAATAGCCAGTTCCTTTTTCCACTCATTTCTGACTACCAATCAGAACCTCTCTCTGCTCATAATTCTTGGCTCTGGTTTCTTCCTGTGATTCCCCACTCCTGCCCCTCCATAATTATTACTGGCATTTGGACTTCAGATTCCCTCTGTGAACTTGAATCTGTTTCACTGCTGAGACTATAGGTGAGACTTCAGCTTTGGGAAGGAAATCACGGTTTAATTTTAATCCCATAGAAGACATTTTAGATATATGTTGGTGTCCAAAGAAAGGTGTTTAGGCAGCTATTGTGTAGGTAGCCTAAATTTATTTAAGCCATGCATTAATATTACCCAGAAAATAAGCTCAAATCAATAGGAATCTTAAAGTGTCTTTTCTTTTCATCTATATCAAACTTTTAGCAACAACATGTATGTGTTAATTTCCACTAAAATAAACACTAAGCCCTCATTTTTCCCCTTTTTGTGTAAATTTATTACTTTATAAACTCCTATCTCAAAAATTTTATTATAAAGAAGTTATTCATTGAGCCCTGACTGAAAAATTACTCATATTAGATAATTGTATGGTAGTAAATACTTCTGGAGAAGGGAATGGCAACCCACTCTGCTATTCTTGCCTGGTGAATCCCACAGACAGAGGAACCTGGCTGGCTACAGTCCATGGGGTCACAAAGAGTCAGACACAACTAAGCAACTAACACTTAATTACAATTATTTACTCTATAGCTATTAAAAGGGATTTATTATATTTATGTGAATATTAACTTCCTTTTAATTAATCAAGATAAAGGCAAGAATGACCTATTAAAAAAGGTAGATGGCAGTGATTAAACCAAGTTATGTATATCAAATACACATCATATAACATGTATAACTCTTAGCAAAAAAATAATATTTCTCCCCCCATTTCTTTTCTTTAGACATTTAAAAATATATTTGTCATCTTTACATTTTGTTCCTCAATTTTGTATACTTGCATAAAAATCTTTCTAATTCAGGAAAACATATATAATATTCAAATATCAAATACTGTGTTTCTGTCTATAAAGTGTTACAAAAGGGGACTTAAATATAATTGCAGTTAAAATATAATTTCTGTTATTTGATGGTAGAGTCTCTATTCTCAGGGATGCTGCTGCTACTGCTGCTAAATCACTTCAGTTGTGTCTGACTCTGTGCAACCCCAGAGACAGCAGCCCACCAGGCTCCCCCTCCCTGGGATTCTCCAGGCAAGAACATTGGAGTGGGTTGCCATTTCCTTCTCCAGTGCATGAAAATGAAAAGTGAAAGTGAAGTCCTCAATTGTGTCTGACTCCTAGTGACCTCATGGACTGCAGTCTACCAGACTCCTCCGTCCATGGGATTTGCCAGGCAAGAGTACCGGAGTAGGTTGCTATTGCCTTCTCCAATTCTCAGGGATAGGAGAATCCCTAAAAGAGAGGGACTGTAATGAGTGTCTCATGTATAATTGTACATAATGACTTAATAATCTAATATCCCTCTGAAGAGCATCATTATACACTCTCCTTCACTTTTGTGATGGGCAAATGACTTCCAGAAATCCTACTCATGATGAAATCCTGCATTTTAAAAATTTACTGGCAGTCCAAAATAGAATGATTTGTGAAATGAGCTTATATGGTAGAATAGCAATTCTTTATAGTAATTATGGGTTCCAAAAATCTCTAACATGAGTTTCAAGTACACATTGCACTATCTACAGTCATAGAAAATCAAATAACATGATTGCTTGTAACTCTCCGTGAGCTCATATCCATTACTGACATTATAAGAGTTTAAACAAAAATTGTTTGTGATAAAACTCTTAATAGTAGCTAAAGTCTGGGATACTTAAGACTTAACATGCTTAAAGGATACTTTTAAAAGACTAAAAATTGACTTTAGAGGCACACAAGAGGAAAGACAGGGACATCTTAATAGCTTTTCTTAATAGTGTAGTAACTAGGAGTGTCTGTCATTAATGTTGATTCATTTAATAAAATTTTTAATTGAGAGAAGGTGAACCCAATAATAAATGAACATATATTTGCTCATTGTAAGACATTTAACAGTTTCTAGGGTTCAACCAGGAAGAAAACACTATGAGTTCTAAAAGTGATAATGATATTTAGAGACAGACATAGTCAGTGGATCTAGAAATAATAAAAGTAACTGGGTACATTCAGGACATTGAGTTGAATCCATTATATGGCATACTGTGTGAAATTTTACCTGATGATAAAATGAAAAATTTAGAGGAGTTAAATAACATACCCAATGTCACATAATGAACAAATGATGAAATCAGGAAGTCAGTCCTAGCAATATAATTCTGGAACATAGTTGCAGCTACATTCAGGTATAGAATAACAGACAGAAAAAGAAAAAAAAAAAAAACAAACCAAAAACAGTTTTTCTAGTTTCAGAGAGATTATGGTAACTTTGTTGGTTGTATTTCTTCTTTCTCATCTATATTATCTCTTAATTACTAAATGATCAGATTAAACAAAATAAACACAATCGCAGGACACAGGCAGAAGTATAAATTGATGAGAGAGTAGTAACCAGATTGTGTCATCTTGTGGGCAAAGAAGTCAAGTACCAGAACTGAATCATTGCAATAAGAAATATCTATTCTGGGTACATGAATAATAATTATTAATTTCATAATTTTATGAAATGTTTGAGATACAGAAGAAAGAAGCACTACTTCATTTGTAATTTAAGAAATATATTTCAGTTCTATACTTCTATCATAGCGTGATGATTTTTAATGAGTCGAACATAGAATCGGTTATCAGAAGCCTGTAGCATTGGCCTAGTCTACTACTCATTTACTCTTTGACTGTTCACAACAGTCATCTCTCTGACCTTAAGTCTGTGTCCTCCATTGTAAAATTAAACTTTTAATCTCTGCCTTACGTACTTCAGGGGCTTGTTTTCACAATCAATCAGGGTGTTTATAATTATCAAGACGTGTATGTGCTTGTTGTGCTTATATGTACATGTATATATATATGTGTGTGTGTGTAATTGAAAAAGTACATGTACTAAACCATTTAGCAACCTATTACTCTTTCTGTGTATGAATTAACTTCATTTAAAATAGTTTTTGCACTGAAATAATGCCTGGCACTGTCACAAACTCATTGATTAATAGTGTAAATTTTGTGTTTATATAAATCAAAATTACAAAGTACAAAGACATACGCTTAACAAAGTCACTTTGCCAGTCTAATTAGCTCTGCTTTGTTTAGACTAGTAGAGCAGCACATTCTTTGGAAGGAAGCCTAAAAACTATTGTGAAAAGTTGGAATGAAAGATAAAGCAACAGAGGCTGGACCAGATACCAGCAAAAAGTTAATTGGTCTTCTGAGTCTCTATGTTTCCCTCTGAACTTCAGTTCCTTTCATAGTACACATGACTGTTAGCTTTTTTTTTTTTCCCCCCNGCCACATGCAGGGTCCCGGGGTGCACCAGACACTTGAGCCTGACTGTAGGGGTACTCCCTTGGGGGGCCGGGGCGGGGGTGATTCTTGGAGAGAGGACTCCCACCCGACCTGGCCCACCCCAGGGGTGTGGCACAGCCTCTGGGCCCAGGTTCAAACCACTGTGACCCTGGGGGAGGGTTCAGGTTCTAAAAGCTCCCAGGCATAGCCACACCCAGTGGGTCAGAGGTCAAGGGCCTGAACACCTCCACTACCTGCTCTTCAGGGCCTGCTCCTGTCCCCTCCCCATGGCTCTGCCTGTCTCCTCCTGCATCCACACAATCCACACACATGCTTGGTCACACACCCACAGCCCCACATTCCCAGGCACAGCCTCGTGCACACATGTACACATGCACACACACTCAGTCACACACCCAATCACACACCCACAGCCCCACATTCCCCAGGCACAGCCTCGTGAACACATGTACACATGCACACACACACAATCACACACCCAATTACACACCCACAACCCCACATTCCCCAGGCACAGCCTTATGCACACATGCCCACACTCAATCACACACCCACAACCCCACATTACCCAGGCACAGCCTTATGCACACATGCACACACTCAGTCACACAGCCACAACCCCACATTACCCAGGCACAGTCTCAGGCACACACACATGTGCACACACACATGCAGAGGAGTGTGAGCCTGGGGCTGGCGGTCAGGTGAGAGCACTGCAGATGCCCCCTGCCCCATCGTGGCTGCTCATCTCATTCAGCCCTCGCGATAGGAGCCTGACAGCCCATAGCAGCCTCCCAGAGAGACAGTCTCAACGGGACAGTGCTGGTCTCACCAGGTAGGGCTCTCACTCTCGGCCTGGCGGCCCCTCCCACCCACAAACTACCTGATTTAAGCCACCGGTTCCTTCACGCCTCCACCTTCTCCACGAACGGCAAGATCCCCATTCCCCTACCTTCTGAAAACCCTCCCTGACTTCTCCCCAAGCTTCCATCACACATTGGACATTCGGCAACCTCGTCCACTCCTAAACTCAGTGAGAAGTGACAGAGCAGAGGACTCGGTGGATGGTGGGAGAGGGAGTAGCCCGGGAGGGTGGTGCTGGCCCCAGGCCTCCTCTGCTGGGGATCCTGGGCTGTGCAGTGCACCTGAGTTTCCAGTAAGCTGAGTTTACACTGCTCCCCTTAGAGGCAGCATCTTTGATCCCGAGACTGCGTCCCCTTCACTTACTGCTGTGAACGCACTGTGTGCTCTGTAAGATATAGGCTGGTAGATGGTGGCATTTGTCAGTGTCCTTTTGGCCAGATAAACACATTCCCCAAAGTCCAGGACAGCAGGGCTGGTCTGCACTTTGAGGAGAGGAGCAGAACAGCAGCCAAACCCAGGCTTCGGTGAAATGGACAGACGGACAGTCAGATGCGGTGCTCTGGACATCTGGAGGGTCGCGAGGTGGCCTTGCCTGGGACCTGCAGGTCGGGAAGCCCAGGCATTGCCCAGCTGACCTCAAGGTGTCTCTGGCTTTGGGATAGCACTGTCCTAAGTGTGGGCGGCCATTGGGAGGGTGGTCCTGGGGAAGTTGCGTCCAGGAGCCCAGGGGTCCCTGGGTGGTGGCCGCTGGCCTAAAGTCAAGACAGCTCATGCAGCATGATCTTAGAGGGCAGGACCACCAATTAGAATTGTGCTTTGTCTTTCAATTGAAATGTGTTTTACTTCTATTCACCAACTTATATGACAACAAAAGGCCTTTGGCCAGACCCAAAGCTCTGGGCTTTCAGGATGTGAACCCTCTTCACTGGGGCTGCTTGTTGCTTCTGGCACCAGCCCTTTCCTGGGATTGGTTTTTGAAAAGACAAATGGCAGAGGAAGGGGTACGAAGAGGAGTCAGGGAAGGAAGTTTCAGCAAGGCTGGGCAGCAGGGGCCTCAGCACCTCTGTGTCCTGCCTGAAGCAGGAACTGACATCTCTCCTTTCTTCTACACCCCACTATTGCCCACCCCGCCGGAGCTGGCCTTGGAGTCCATCCTGGGTCCACAGACCCTCCTCCAGGATGCATCTCCCGACAGCCCCATCTCCACACCACTCCTCGCCACACAGCTCCCAGATCAGGGCATTCCTGAAGCCCTCAGGGCCTACACCCCCTTAATCCCAGCAGACCCCTGCCCAAAGCCCTGGCACCTGAACTTGTCTCCTCTGGGTCCCCTGAGGAAACTTGTCACTTTCCAAACAGGACAGGAATGTGGAGGCTTATGCCAGGTGGACCCACCTCTGCTGGGCACCCCCGATGGGCCGAGCTCAATCCCACAACCCCAAACACCAACACCCCCTTCTCCTTTGACATTCCAGTGCCCTGGGGACACACCTGGATGCACCTCCCCTCCTGTGCCTCACTGAGTTGATACCCCTGTGTTGCACACGTGTGTGTGAGCCTTGGCCCCACAGCCTGCAGCCCAATCCAGAGTTCTGTCAACACAGAGTCTGGGACCCAGACAAGGCCCTCACAGGTGCCCTCTGGGTCCATCCACAGGACTCAGGGCCGGAGTGCATCCTGTGTATGCCCACACCTGGCACATGAAGACCCTGGGGCTGACCAGACACAAGAAGGAGGTCGATTCCCCGAGGGTCTGGAGCAGCAGCCTGGAGTGATAGCCTGTCCCTCAGAGGGCAGGACCCTGATGGAGAGGAGGGGACCCCTTCCCCAGATGCATGGTGACAGGGTGCAGACAGTGTTTGTGTGGCACTATGCTCCATGAGGAGGGGGCATAGGGGTGCAGCCTCCTCCCTCCTGGTAGGGCTCTCTTCTCATGGGGTGCTGGACCCCCCAAAAGGCAGGACCCCCACATCTGACCGTGAGGAGGGAAAGCTGGAGCAAAGGTGGGCAAAGACCCACTTAAGACAGGTGTGCTGCCCCCAGGACTCCCACCAGTCCTTGCTCTGGGGGAAGCAGGCTGGGCTGAGCTTGGAGCCTCCAGTACATGAACCAGAAGTGGGTGTGGATGTGTTAAAGCACTGAAAACAGGGCAGGCGGTCCCTGTGTTCAGGGCCAGAGCTAAACCCAGGAGGCAGGTCTGGTCCTCGGCTATAGAGACTCAGGCAGCCCTCCCCACACACCCCCACCCATCCTCGCGTCGGCATTTCACTGTGGCAATAGTACTGAGATACCTCAGTGGTTCTAGATCAGGTGGGGCCACACTGGGCCCCCAGCACAGGCCAGTGGGCATCCTGCCCCGCCCAGCTTTGTTCTCTGCAGCCCGGTCGCCCCTGACTACGTTAGTTTGGCATCCAGCCCCACCCCACCTGTGGCATGAGGCTCCAGGGACGGCCCCCCCACGGGCTGGCAAATAACCAGACCGGGTGGGTGGAAGGTCTTCCAAAGGCTCCTGCACCCCGGGGCCGTGATCCAGCCCCCACCTGAATCTGAGGGTGTTGTAACTATGGCGGAAATGTGGGGTCACAAACGACATAAGGAGCCACTGGAAGGTCTGTGCGCCTTGGTCCCTGCAGTGGTGTCAGGAAGGGCCTGCATTGTCCCCACACTGGGCCTGGACTGGCAGTTGGGGGAGGGATCACTGCCAGCAAAGCCTTGGGGTGCCACTCAACCCACCTGTTCCTTCTGGCTAAGCAGACAAGTTTGCTGCCTTCCTCAAAGCAGCCCCAGCTTCTCCCTGCAACTGTACCCCACCCCAAAGACCTCCACTTTCAGAGCTGAGTGCTGACATATCGCCTCTCCCAGCCTCTCCCTTCCTGGGGGCCCCACCCATAGATGCCCCCCGCTTGCTTCCTCATCCCTTGTCCACACGATTTTCCTCCCAAACATCTCTTACCTCATCCACTTGCCGTCCACCCATCCCCACCGCCTTGGGCCAAACATCCAGCCCTGTCCAAAGGGGCCTTCCCACACCCTCTCACCGCTCATTATGTCCATGGGGGCCTCTCCACTGGCCCTCAGACTCTAGTCCCCCACTCATCCCCAGGCCCGCCCTCCTGGGCTACAGTCTTTGGGGCCCCCACTNCAGCCCTGTCCAAAGGGGCCTTCCCACACCCTCTCACCGCTCATTATGTCCATGGGGGCCTCTCCACTGGCCCTCAGACTCTAGTCCCCCACTCATCCCCAGGCCCGCCCTCCTGGGCTACAGTCTTTGGGGCCCCCACTCCCCCCTGCTCACTGTCCCTCAGGATGAGTCTGTGCTGCTCCCCTCCACGGCCTCAGCCTCCAGAGCGCAGGCCCCTGGCTGGCCCTCAGAGGTCCCCTCCTTGTCACGGCTTCTGTCAGGTCCGCCCCTGGTCTCCAGGCCCCACCTGGGCCTACTTCTCTGGGCACCACCTCAGCTCCCACGGCTGACCGACCATGGCTGCAGGAAACACCCCGTTCGGCAGCCTCCTCTCAACATGGTCAGGCCCAAGCTATCCCTCCGGGTGAATGCCCTGCTCCTGCAAGGGAAGCCCCACTGGCCTGTTTGGAGGCCTCCTGGGGACCTTACTCTCCTACCATGTCATCTTTAAACAAAACCGGCCCTGACCGCAGTGGCCCCTCTAGCTCCTGCCCTACTTCCTTCCCCTCCTCCTCCCCTCCACCCCACCTCCCTCCTCCTGTCTGGCTCCTCCCTCTTGCTGCTCAGCCCCACTCTCTTCAAGGCCACAGTGACCTCCCTCCTCCTCCTGGCCTGGCCCTGGCTTTGTCCTCCCTCTTGGTGCTATTCTCAAATGCTGCCAGGGCCCTCTGGCTGCCCCTACTTCTCCACCTGGGCCATCTCTGCCTCCCCCATCCTCCAGTTATATTGATGCCTGTTCTGACCAGGTCTCTTCCTTCTGCAGCTCCCACGTCCCTAACCCAGGCCCACCAGGATGCTAGAATCCTGGGGTGGAGTTCCTGCGTGTCTGGTCAGGCCAGACCCAGACCTAGTGCAGCCAGGCTCCTGTCCCCCGTTGCCCTGGGACCCTGGCCACAGTTCTAAGCAGAGTCGCATCCACCATGGAGGGAGGCTCACCAGACTTGATCCTTCTCATCAGACTGCTCAGAATCTTTCTTAAAATATCAACTAACAGATTCTTTCCCAATTGCTGTCCTCACCTTTAGGGGCCTCAGCTTTTGGTGCCCCTCCCCGTGCCCAGTGAGGAGGAGGCTGGGCGCTCTTGTCTAGAGGCACAGACTCCTCAGCTGTTAGCTCTGATATCCGTGAATCTCGTGGTAGCTGATCCTCTGGTCACTGACACCTTGAGGTCGGCCAGACATCACTGCAGGCCACCCCTGGATTCCAGGCCCACAGACCTACTTCCTGCCCTGGACCCCAGCTGATGTGTCTCACCATCACCTTGCCCATACTTGCCCAAAGTTGGGACCTGGTTCCCCCAACCCTGCCCTCTCCCCTTTCAGTCACTCCAGTTGACCACACCCACCCAGGGACCCCTCACTCCCCAGTGCCCAGCCGGCCTGAACATAGCCCTTGCCAGCGTGTCGGTGCCTCCTCCGCTTCCTACAGGAGTCAGGGCCCAGACCGTGAACAAGCAGTAGGTAACTGGACTCCACGTTGCCCATCATCTGGCTCAAAGGGCAGGCGGGCAGAGGTTTCCTGTTGGGGCCTTCAGCAGCATGGGGGTGGGTTGACCAAACTGAGCTGTGGGCACGTGGGGGGTCCATTGATGACCACAAGAAGTGTGCAGATGGCGAGTCTGGGACGCAGAGGCACAGAGGTGGATCCTAGTCTGGGAGCTACCTGGTGGGTTTTCCTTCAGGGGATAAAGAGGTTCTGGAACTAAATACAGGTGGTGGCTGCACCGTACAGCAAATACACAGTGTTACGGAACTGTTGATTCTAAAATGGTTCATTTTACATGAATTTCACCTTGATTAAGAAAACAAAACTCCCTTGCAAAACATACCCTCACCCAGTCCCATCAGATCAGGATCCAGGGGCTGCACAGGTCCCTTCCCACCACTCACCCCACGGGGCTTCCCACCAACATTTCTGTTTTAGGGAGCCCTGAATGAGCCCTGGGCTCAGGAAGGTCACCTTTGCCCTGAAATCAGGGAAGCCTGTCTTCCCTCCTGTGCAGTTGACAAACAAACATGCTCAGCGCCAGGTGGGCAGCCCCAGAGCACAATTAGACTCCAGCGAGTGGAAAATGGGGTGTAACTTTTCTCCAGTCCCATCCCCTGAGGCAGCCCCAGGCGTCTTGGTGACACTTCCCTGCCTTTGGAGACCAATTACTCAGGTGGAGGGGATGAGCGGCCCAATGGCCTCATTAACTCACTGCCTCCAAGGGAGGCGGCCCAGCGAGGGCGTCTGGTCCCGTAAGCACAGCTCTGCCAGCCCCGAGGGCCGGGAGGTGCAGGAGGAGCCTGGCTGTACCCGGCCCCCAAGTGGGCTTGGGGCCCTGCCAGCAGGAGCCATGCCACCCCACCCCACCCCCACNTTGAGTTAGGTAAGGTTGTGGTCCATGTGATCAGATTGACTATCCCTTAGAAGAAATGGAGTAGCCATCATGGTCAACAAAAGAGTCTGAAATGCTGTACTTGGATGCAATCTCAAAAACAACAGAATGATCTCTGTTCGTTTCCAAGGCAAACCATTCAATATCACAGGAATCCAAGCCTATGCCCCAACCAATAATGCTGAAGAAGCTGAAGTTGTACGGTTCTATGAAGACCTATAAGACCTTTTGGAACTAATACCCCATAAAAGATGTCCTTTTCATTATAGAGGACTGGAATGCAAAAGTAGGAAGTTAAGAAACACCTGGGGTAACAGGCAATTTTGGCCTTGGAATACGGAATGAAGCAGGACAATATTCTAGTTCTCCCCTTTTTGAAATTTCACTCCAAATATAATTATTTCTTTATTAGGGTACATGTTGAGTGATAGATTTATAATAAAGAAATTATGAAGATTTAGAGTGTTATTTCACACATTTCTGTTTTAAAAATAGAAACTCTTGGAAAAAAATTGACACGCAGAGGACAGACCATAGGTCAGTATCTATCATATGCAAAGAACTCTAAACAAATGCCAGGAAGCACATGGAGTACCCTATATAAGTCATATTAGAAAGCAAATAAAAGGAAACACATTCAGCTGGACAATTAATATGAACAGCTATTCAAACTTACTAGTTATCAGAATGTAATTTACGTTTACAATGAGTTGACACTTTATATCCTTTGTGTGTGTTTAGTCACTCAGTCATGTCCGACTCTTTGAGGTCCCATGAAATGTGGCCTGCCAGGCTTCTCTGTCCATGAGATTTCCCAGGGCAGAATATTGGAGCTGGTTGCCATTTCCTACTCCAGGGGATCTTCCTGACCCGGGGATCAAAGGGATTGAATCCTTGTCCCCTGCATCTCCTGCGTTGGCATGCAGATTCTTTACCACAAGTGCCACCCAAGAAAGCTCCTTATATCCTNGGTTGCCATTTCCTACTCCAGGGGATCTTCCTGACCCGGGGATCAAAGGGATTGAATCCTTGTCCCCTGCATCTCCTGCGTTGGCATGCAGATTCTTTACCACAAGTGCCACCCAAGAAAGCTCCTTATATCCTTTCAGTTCAGTTTAGTTCAGTTCAGTCGCTCAGTCGTGTCCGACTCTTTGCAACCCCATGAATCGCAGCACGCCAGGCCTCCCTGTTCATCACCATCTCCTGGAGTTCGACTTGTAAAAAATTTGAAAAGCTTGTAATAGCTTTTGCTGGAAAAATGTTTATGTTGCTAATAGAAATATGTATATTGCTTGTAGAAATAAATATATTGGTGTAGCATATCTTTTACTGATTTTAAAGTAAAGTGTTTTCTGGCTGCTGTCAAGATCCATTGACCAGAGGTTCTACTATAATTGATTTAGGCTTCTCTCAGCTCAGTCAGTAAAGAATCTGCCTGCAATGAAGGAGTCCCTGGTTTGATTCCTGAGTGAGGAAGAACCTCTGGAGAAGGGATAGGCTACCCACTCCAGTATTATTGGGCTTTTCTGGTGGCTCAGTCAGTAAAGAATCCCCCTGCAATGTGGGAGATCTGGTTTCAATCCCTGGCTTGGGAAGATCCCCTAGAGAAGGGAAAGGCTACTCACTCCAGTATTCTGGCCTGGAGAATTCCATGGACTTCAATAGTCATGGGGCCACAAAGAGTTGGACATGACTGAGCGACTTTCACGTTCATAACTGACATGGGGCTTCTCTGGTGGCTCAGATAGTAAAGAATCCGCCTGCAATGCAGGAAACTTGGGTTTCATCCCTGAGTTGAGAAGATTCCCTGGAGGAGAGCATGAAAGCCCGCTCCAGTATTCTTGCCTGGAGAATCCCCATGGACAGAGGAGCCTGTGGAGCTAACAGTCCATGGAGTCGTGGAGTCGGACACAGCTGAGCGACTAAGCACAGCACAGAAATATGAATGCCCCCATCTGGTTAATTAAGACATTTATCACTTCTCATAGTTATCTTTTTAAAATAACATTTAACATTTTAGTGAGAACAACCATTTTTTAAAAAGCGTTCTGGTCACATTTGTTAAAATATATATACTCTTTGACCCAGCAGCCTGCTTCTTAAAATGCATCATGCAGATCTGAAATCACCAGTGCTTAACTATACATGTACAGCTCTTCATTTGAAGCATTGTGTGTGGTGGGGGGGCTGGGGAGGGAGGGAGGCAGGCAGGCAGGTAGTTTTCTGAAGTGTAGTCATTTTTTATGAGATTGTATATGTTTCCCAGGTAGTATTATTTGATTCATTTCATGTCATGACTTTGAATGTTTTGATTTGTGCATTATGTTATACACATTGCTCCATTTTATGTGAATATTAAAAGATCAGTTTTTAAAAGATTACACAGTAAAACAATTGTTCATAGTAGTAATATTTTGCAGAGATGCTGTTTTCTAAATTAATATTACAGTTGGATAATCACATTTAAAAATCTACCTCAGGAAAGACGTCAGTTTATAGGAAAAGATAAATTCTTTTCTTCATGCCTTATCTAAAACTATAAAACCAGCTTTAAAAAGCTCTGCTATGAACACGTGCAAGATAATTAGTTGAAACAACTTTTTGATATAACTGTTATAATACTAGTTTTGATTTCTTTTTAAAAATTTATTTAATTGGAGGCTAATTATAATATTGTGGTGTTTTTTGCCATACGTTTGCATGAATCAGCCATGGGTGTACATGTGTCCCCCATCCTGAACCCCCCTCCTACCTCCCTCCCCATCTCATCCCTCAGGGTCATCCCAGTACACCATCCCCAAGTGCCCTGTCTCATGCATTGAGCCTGGACTGGCAATCTATTTCACATAAGGTAATATACATGTTTTAATGTTATTCTCTCAGATCATCCCACCCTCACCTTGATTTCTTTAAAATTTTCTATATATGATAGGAATTCTGATAAATATATGCTAAATACTAAACAAAAATGTATTGAATTTTAACAACTTCTATACAATCTTTGTTGTGAAATAAATATCTAGAAAAATTAGTATGGTAGAATTGATTAAAATAATACATACATACATACATACATACATATATATATGTATATAGTACTACTTTTCACCCAATTTATTGGATTCTGTTTGGAGGCTGGGAATAAGGAATTTCAAGATAAAAATTATATACTGAAGAAAAATTACTGTATCAAAATCATGAGAGCTTAATTTCCTCACATTTTCTAGTAAAACCTTCATTCTGGTGATATAGAGGTATTTTTTATAGTGTAAAAAATACATAATGAGTGATAAAGAAGAGATATATAAACTAAAATACAAGGAAGAAAAAAGTTTTAGGATTTAATTTAATATTCCTTCCATCTATATTGAACGTTGCAATTAAAATTTCACATACAATTCTGACTCATAAGTTGTTTAAAGTTAACTATTATGAAGCATACATTTCATGCTTCCAAAGCTATTTTAAAGTGCTCTGTATATTCTATATGTACTTAAAACTTTAATTAAACAATCAGATATTAGAATTGTATGTATATATGTGAAACTGGAGAGTGAAAAAGTTGACTTAAGGCTCAACATTCAGAAATCGAAGATCATGGCATCTGGTCCCATCACTTCATGGGAAATAGATGGGGAAACAGTGTCAGATTTTATTTTGGGGGGCTCCAAAATCACTGCAGATGGTGATTGCAGCCATGAAATTAGACAACACTTACTCCTTGGAAGAAAAGTTATGACCAACCTAGATAGCATGTTGAAAAGCAGAGACATTACTTTGCTGACTAAAGTCCGCCTAGTCAAGGCTATGGTTTTTCCAGTGGTCATGTATGCATGTGAGAGTTGGACTGTGAAGAAAGCTGAGCACCGAAGAATTGATGCTTTTGAACTGTGGTGTTGGAGAAGACTCTAGAGAAGCCCTTAGACTGCAAGGAGGTCCAAGCAGTCCATTCTGAAGGAGATCAGCCCTGGCATTTCTTTGGAGGGAATGATGAAACTCCAGTACTTTGACCACCTCATGCAAAGAGTTGACTTATTGGAAAAGACTCTGATGTTGGGAGGGATTGGGGGCAGGAGGAGAAGGGGACGACAGAGGATGAAAAGGCTGGATGGCAACACTGACTCAATGGACGTGAGTCTGAGTGAACTCTGGGAGTTGGTGATAGACAGGGAGGCCTGGCGTGCTGCGATTCATGGGGTCACAGAGTTGGACACAACTGAGTGACTGAACTGAACTGATGTACTTTTCTGCTTCTAAAAACTGTTTAAAATAGCTTATAATAATGTATTTTAAAGTGTTTTTTTTTGTATTGTTAAAGCTTATAAGATAGAAATCAAGAAAGAGTAGATTTTTGATTCTACTCTGCCTTTCCCTCAGTGTCCAGAATAAACAGACTAGTTCTTCAAAAGAAAGACATGTTTTCAAGTAATCTAATCCTAAATCATCTGATTATATGGATGATAGAGATAAAAACCATGAATAAGTGCAGTCATAAGTCATACCCTTGTCATTTCACCATTGACAATGCACCAGTTTCTGGAAATAATTAACCGTCTCCCACCACCACTTACAAAACTTTCAGAATTTCAATGAAGGAATTACTTCTATCAACTTTCACTTTACAAAAAAGGGGGTGGGGAAGAGGCTCTTAATTTGGTGAAACCATTTCTGCAAGAGTATGAAGTCTAGATATGTAATGCTTAAATGTAGCTTGATTCAAATAGGGAAATAATAATAGCTAAAGGATAGATTGAAAACATATTCTTTAGGATATTTTTCTTCATACAGGTTCTATCAACCAGATTTTTAAAATGAGCTGGAAAGAAAATGAATCAAGGTTAAGATCTTTAGTTACAGCCTTGCATAAGTGGTTTTTGTTGACTTAGATACTACACAAGGAGATGTTAGGGAGTTAATGTACATTCTAACTATAATGGAGGGTCATACAATCTACATCTCTGCAAGGGTAATTCATGGCTCAGTTCTGAACAATAAGGTGCCATCTTTTTCTACCATTAGCATATTCTAAATTTGCAAAATGTAATTATTATACCTATATGAATGATAACCTGTAAGTTCCTTAGCTATTTTCTCCATGTCTCAAAAAAAAGGGGGGGGGCATTTTAAGTACAGATATAGTTTTATCATTGGATAAATCTAGAAAACATATTGTGCTTAGTCATTCATTTATGTCTGACTCTTTGAGACCCCATGGACTATATAGCCCGCCAGGCTCCTCTGTCCGTGAGGATTCTCCAGGCAAGAATACTGGAGTGGGTTGCAATGCCCTCCTCCAGGAGATCTTTACAACCCAGGAATCAAACCCAGGTCTCCCTCAATGCAGGCAGATTCTTTACCATCTGAGCCACCAGGGAAGCCTGTATTAGGATAATGATAATTCCTAGGAAATTTGTACTTTTTAATTATAATATCTGTAGAGCTTTATTTGATGATCTGTGTATAGCCTAGAAGCTAAAACAAGGTAGCTTCTCCTGCATACTTGTTTCTTGTTGTTGACCACTTGAGAAATAATTTTCCTGGATACTTTGGTAGCAAGAATGAAAAACGATCCTAGAGACAGCATTTAAAGGAAAGAAACTTTTATGCTATTTCACATAAATATGTATCTATCTATCCATCTATCTATAGATAGAGATAGGTAACTAAGATGATATAACAAGAACAGCTCTTCGTATTTTTCCATTCCCATATAAATACATGACTAAAATATTTTGATGTGATATTTTTACTCAACACAGTATTAGAAGATATAATTTTGATGTCCAAGACTTCAATCCTCCTTTAAATATGTGAGATTATACCTTCACTGTAATTGCTTGTGATTTTGAAAATCTATGAAACTTAATAAGATGTGAATACCTTGTTTACATATAAAACGTAAAGTATTTAAAAGTATAGTAAATTGGTGGTTAAGCTCTGTAGGTGTTCCCCTTTGGCAAAGTTGTTTAGCATATATAAATCATTAAAATAATAGAAAATAACCCAAGCTCAAGTAGGATAGGAATGACTATTTAAGAAAATAGTTTTAAAAGTAGTTTGAGAATAAATTCAGAAAAAAATGCCATTGAAGAAACCGTAATCTTTTGGAAAAAGCTTTTCTGAAATTTGCGTGTGACTAAGAATTGTGAAGTCCCATAAATTATTAAGGACTGAATTTTACACACCTGCTATCACTACCAGAAACAGGGCAAATCTCTCCAGTTTGGCTTTATTTGCGTTAGAAAATGGAAGAGGAGTGAGAAGTAATTACAGAAGTCATTTTCCCAAACCTTGCTGTTCAACTTTGAAATGCAAATTGCATGCAATGATCATTGAATATTGGCAAATGATGATAGGGAATGGCATCACAAATCCAGATAGTCCTCAAAGCTAGGGATTTCTGACTGGTCCTAGGATGAATTCATGTTCATTTTCTTTTCTTTTCTTTCCTAAGACTAAAGTTCTGGATATTTGATCCATTTACTTTTCTATTCTTGCAATCCTATAGAAAGAAGGCTAACATAATTGAAAAATAATTGGGAAGTTACAAAATTATAGCAAGAACAACAACACTTGCAGCAATAGTTGTTTGTGTTCTGATCTTTGTTGAAAGGCAAGTGAAGTTCAAAGGGCTGTTCTTAGTATGTGTCTTTTTAAAAATGTTTTTGTAGATAGTGCTTGAATTGTACAAGCTTACCTACTATCTACATTGTGACCTCACAGAGTTGCATAAACTTTAAGACTGCAGCCATGAAATTAAAAGATGCTTACTCCTTGGAAGAAAAGTTATGACCAACCTAGATAGTATANTTGTCTGTCTCTTATACACATCTAGTGGGGTTCAGGGGCGGGAAGTGGGGGCCAGGAGCGGGAAGTAGGGGCCAGGAGAGGGAAGTGGGGAGCAGGAGCAGGAAGTGGGGAGCAGGAGCGGAAAGTGGGGAGCAGGAGCGGGAAGTGGGGAGCAGGAGCAGGACGTGGGGGCCCAGAGCGGGACGTGGGGGCCACAGTACCCAGCCAGTGTCAGCACCCACTCACCCCTCACCCAGGGCCCTGCAGGGGCTGCTCTGCGCCGCCCGGCTGCCTCCTGGTGGTGTGGCGCCGCGGGCACCGCGGGCTTCGGTGTCGGGCAGAGCTGGTTTGGGGCCTGTGCCGCCTCGTGCTGTGTGACTGCTCTGAAGTGGTGTTGCCCTCCCCCACACGGGCTGCTGTGAGAGCCCACCAGGACGTGGGCCACGTGAAGACTTCAGGGCCCTTTGCTGTCGCTGCCCTCCTCCCGCCGCCTGTGGCCTCAGCTAGCCTTGCAGGGCAGGTGAGGGTGCGGAGTGTGCCCAGGTCATGAGACCTGCTGGCAGAGGGGGCTCCCCCCTTGGAAGACCTGCCTGGAGCTGGTGAGTCAGCAAACACTTCCGTGCAGCAGGGGCCACCCCGGCAGAGNGCCTGTGGCCTCAGCTAGCCTTGCAGGGCAGGTGAGGGTGCGGAGTGTGCCCAGGTCATGAGACCTGCTGGCAGAGGGGGCTCCCCCCTTGGAAGACCTGCCTGGAGCTGGTGAGTCAGCAAACACTTCCGTGCAGCAGGGGCCACCCCGGCAGAGCGTGGCCTGCTGGAAGGCCCAGCCATGTGGATGGAGGGTGAAAGTTCATCCTGTTAACTGGCCTATGAAGGCAGTTGTGAAGAGGACTCTGAGATGGGCCGCACCCCGTGTCCTCATGCCTGCGTGCTGCCCACGCCTGCGGCAGGGTCCGGGGCGTTATGCACACCTGCTGCTGTGTGCTGCTCCTAGGCAGGGAGTGTGAGCCTCATAGGGGCCCGTGTCCTGCAGGAGCAGCTGGGGGAGGAGCTGAAAGCTAGGACACTTAGAACCAGCTTGGAGGTACTAGAGGCTTCATGCTGTCCAGGTCTGGGTTCACGGAACCCAGGGGCNAGTGGGAACCCTTGTTCCTGACTTTAGGGGAAATGCTTTCAATTTTCACCATTGAGGATAATGTTTGCTGTGGGTTTGTCATATATAGCTTTTGTTATGTTGAGGTATGTTCCTTCTATTCCTGCTTTCTGGAGAGGTTTTATCATAAATGGATGTTGAATTTTGTCAATACAGGATACCAATCCATTCCCTAAGCAAAGATAAGAAAGGTTTGCTAGTAATGTAAACTGATATATGGTTTTTTTTATAAAGAATATGATGGAATTTGAAAGAATATTATATTTCTTTGGTAATATGTTAAGATTGCTAAGGAACCACCCTTTGAAAACTTTTTGTTGTATCATGTTATAATATGGTTTATATTCTCTCTATATTATTGATAGCAATTTCCTAAACTTCATCAGTTTTTAAATTTGTTTATATAATGAAGAAAGACTTTTCCTTGGAACCAAGTTTTTAAGGCAGAGTGTGTGTGTTTGTAATGAAAAACTTGATTTTCATATATTTATATAAATATGTGTTTATATATATATGTATGTATATATAATATCTAACTTTTAATACTGAATTTTTTGCTCCTGTGGTAATAATTTAATAATTCTTAGTAGTATGAATAAAAAGATTTCAGAACCACATNTAATGAAAAACTTGATTTTCATATATTTATATAAATATGTGTTTATATATATATGTATGTATATATAATATCTAACTTTTAATACTGAATTTTTTGCTCCTGTGGTAATAATTTAATAATTCTTAGTAGTATGAATAAAAAGATTTCAGAACCACATATGAGTGATAAAATGTAAGTATGTTCTTTGTTTTTAAAGGAAAAGGACAGGAATTCATTAGCAAGATAGAGGAATAAACTAAAATATCAGTAACCCAAGAAAAAACAACAGAAAATCAACCAAATTCTTATAAAATAAGAATTTATAATTTCATTAGAGGCATATTGGTCATTGTTTCATTATATGTAACTATTTTAGAAAAAAACTAATCCATCTAGCATGAGTTTATATTTGACAAGTTTTTCTCTAGACATTTATAGAAGATATGAACAGTAGTATATTAAAACATGTTTGTGTTTTAGGATAATCATAATTTTTTTAAAAGCCTCTATTATAGGTCTTTAAAAACCTCCTCATTAGTCTGAGTAGTGACAGGTTCACACAGACCTCTCTATCACCACTGAAATGCCAACAAAAATAGTAATTGCTTTTTTTTCTAGGATCAATTTTCTTGCCATAGTTCAGGCTGCTGAACAATCATTCCATCAGTCATTTGGTTGTGGTCCTTGAATAAACTCCATTTTTTCCCTTTGCTAGAATCAGCATTTGATTCAGGAAGATTTACTAACACTTTATAACTGATAGTTTTCTCCTTTTATTAAATATCTTTAAAATTTCTTATAAACTTTTATAATAGAAAATATTCAACTAGCTATTACCATGCTGTTAAAACCAACATCTTTTCCTATACTTTAGTTGAGGAGCATCAGGCATTGTTTAGTGTAGATAAGTAAAATAAAAACAAAAAGTAATTTTAAACAGAGTTATGAATCTTAATAAACAAAAATGATTGGCTAGTTCTTTTTCAAAGCATAATTTTGTTCTTTACCCATGGCCAAATTGGGATAATTTACTGAGAGATATAAATAGAATGTTCCTTAAAAGTAGAAGAATGAGTTTTCAGAGCTACAAAGATAAAATGCAAACTTGATGTTAGAATTTATGTATCCACTGGGAAACTCTCTGAAGCAAGTTCTTTTAAATGTCATTGAATACGTTCTTAACCTCTACAGCTTCTTCCACTACTGCGTCATTCTGCTTCATTTATCTTTGCCTCTCATATCACATTCAAGCTTGCTGTTCTTCTTCAAGGTGTTTGTTGCTTGCTTCTCTCAAGTTTGCTTCTCTGTACCCACTCTCAGTGCTAGACTTTGTGTCCTCGTCCAGATACTTAATGTGTTCCAATGATTTAAACAGGGATTGGTGGTAGTGTAGATATTTATATATGCTAATAACAGCTGGTGAATTTTAATAGGAAAATGTTCACCTTTATATACTGACCATTTTTTATGATAACATTTTCATATATTCTCCCTCAGGGACTCTGTCTTCCTCTTGTAAGTGTGAAATATTTTGAAATACAACATTTTCATAAATGTCCAGTTATGCTATAAAAAAACAGTTCTTTCCTGAATTCTATGCGAAAAAAAATCCAGTATATTTTTACCATTTTAGCTTGCATAAGCATGATTATTAGTAAGAATAAACTTAAATCTGATGACTACTTTTTCTTCATACTCCAAAATGATGACTTTAAAATGTATTTTAGTTTATAGATTGCAGTGCACAGTGACAAACATCATCTCATTAGATATTTATAATAAGCCTCTAATATCCTTAGGACTCCTATTGTTAATGAAAATATATTATGAAGTTAAATGACTTGTGCTAGGCTATATCAGTTTGGATATTTTCAAACAAAGATAATAAAAACCCCATTCAAACTCACATAAATAATAAAGAAAATTGTTATTCACATAATAGAAAATGCAAGATTCAAGGTTGGCTTAACACAGTGGGTTCAGCACTAGAGCTACTTCCTTGGAATTTTTGGCCTTTGCCACCATGAATTATTTTTTGGGGGGGACTGGGGTGCTGGGGTGGAGGGCTTTAGGATGGGAATGAAATCACTAGAGGAGATACTGATTTCAGATTTCTTTGAAGAAATGTGAAGCAAGGAGAGAGACTTTCTGTGGCTACTGTAAGATTAAATTCAAATTTCCAAGAAACCATACCTAGCTTCGTTTCACCCCATGGCCCAAATTTGGCCACATGCTCACTTCTGCTCTAATTCACGTTGAGAGAGGTGAGTCATTCATTGATACATCTCTATTATTTCTCCTTCATAAAACAATGATTATAAATAGAACAGTAAATAGTTACTTGTGTGTGCAGTTAGCAATTAATTTCTCTCACCTGTGGTAGAACGTGAGTGCCTCAGGGTAGGGTTTGTGTCTTTATTGTTTCCCAGGTAACGCAGCATAACCAAGTCCCTTCAACATAGCAGGTAGTTGATAAATATTTGGTTATTAAGTTAATAAAAGATACGGGAAGTTCTTGTAATTACTTTTGTATGGCCATTAGTATTTTACTTAGGTAGAGTGGGGACTGGAGGCCATCTACTCTTTCTGGGATAAAATTTACTGCAGAAAGTATTTTAAGCTGTTATCCTTGTCATGAAGGGTCTTAGTACATTCCTTCTCTCTCTTTCTCTCCCACCCCCAGCTTTCCCTCCATTCCTTTTTCTCTATTACTCCCCCTTCTCTCTCTAGTATTTTACTGTTAATACAACGGATAAAAATACACCATACTTACTCATGAACAAAACCAGTTTGCAAAAATAATCTTGCGTCTCATTCTCAAATTTACTGCAGTTAGCAGAAGTTCAGTAATTCTGAGTTAAACTTTGCTGCTCCTCTAATTATTCAGGCTCTTCCAGAGTTCACAACCCCACATCAGTGATTGCCCTGTTTTGATTCATTATACAGGTTCACTTTATCCCTCTAATATGCTAAAACTCATCCTCAGAGATCATCTCAGATAAAAGCTCCTCAGACTTTGTTTTCTAATATTGTAGCTCCCCATGCTAAACCACTTCAGTACATACACAGCCTTCTCTCTAGACTACACATAAGTCCATCACATCTAAGCAGTTTGCTTCTCTGATGAGCTGATCCATATAAAAGTCAAACAGATTGTTGTTATCTTAGTTCTCAATACAAAGAATCCACATAGAGCTGTTTGGTCCTAAGTTTGTTCATAGAAAAGCAAACTGGACTCACTATTTAGAGGCATGCAATTTTTGATAATTTTAAGATAATTCTTTTGTCATTTTTCTCATTAAAGAAGAGGAAAAAAATCACCAAATATAATTTCTGGTAGGATTCCCACAATATTAAACACTTTTCATGTTGGACTTTGTTTTTGTTTTTGGAAATACACTAATTTATGTAAGTTGGCCAGGGAAACTTGAATGAAATCCTGGGAATAACTGATGATTTCATTAGGCTCAGTTTAGTACTCTATTAGACTATACTGAGTTATCAAATAATATTCACATTCTTTTTATGAAAAACGTTTTTGAAATGAAAATCTAGTCCTGGCTATGACATTCAAGTAAAATTTAAAAAACAAAAATTGAAGTTTTTTATACCAAACCAGAAAGAAACACAGGAAAATGCTAATGTATTTGTCAAGAAGAGTTGTGTTTCAGCACACTTCTACACCTACTCTGCTGGTGTCTTAACTAGCCACGTGGACACATTGCAACACCTCAAGGTCTTCATAGCTTAATCTGAAAATCTGGGAGAATAATAATACTTAATTTCTCAGGTAGAACACAGGATTAAATAAGATAAGGAGTGTGGTGTAAACACTTAGCTTAATTCCTACCTCGAAATAAATACTAAAGCTTATTACTATTATTATTCTTCCCTAACACATATATTTACAGATGAAAATAGATACTTATATGATAATTATCCAACTTTTTTACCTGAATTAAATGCTTTCTGGAGGCTTAGAGGTACACTTAAAATTTTTATCTAGATTTTATTTTCTTACCCTTGAGCAACTGCTGTTTATCTTGACTTCTTTCATTGCTGATTTTTTCTTATCCCCAAAGTGAAGATACAGTTCTGCATAGTTCTAACCTTGCATGGAGATCAGAACTGAATGAACTGAAATAACTTCCTGAAGCATTGCCCAGATTTAAACCTAAAACCTAGAATTAGAGAGGAAGAAACCATAATTAAATGTAAAAATGGTCAACTGAATTTTACCCAGTTTAACTTATTTTATCTTCTCAGCATCCCTACAAGTGACAGAGAAGTTTTATTATTCCCCTTTACATAATCAGAATTAGTTCCTGATGAGGTTAAGTGACTTCCCTAAGGTCTCATGTTTGGGAAATGGCCAGCCAGTAACTTGATTATAAAACACAGTGCTGTTTTCTTTCTACTGCATTATCTCCCCATTATTTCCCCAAACATCGCTTAATCTTTTTAAAAAATACATTTTACTTATCTTTTCTTTCACTCTTCCATCTTTTAACTAGGCAAAGCCATGCTCGAACAATGCCACCATTGTGAGGATATAGGAATTGCTGATGGGAGAATGAAGTATTAGGACATACAGGGGACTATTAATTTTTCTCTCTAACACTTGATTATTCGTTTGTTGTAATGAAAGTATACCAAGTTTACCAAGAAAAGTAACAGAACACTATCTAAATAGTTCCTTCCTGTTTCATGAGTTCTAAGAATATATGTTTGGTATTTCATTAGAAGGACTCACAGAACTCACAGTTGTATTCATGGCTGTGGTTAATATTACAGTGGAAAGATACACAATGGATTATTAAGGGAAAAGATACATTGAGCAGAGTCTGGAGGTTCCATCTATTAGATTTGGGAAGTGTTCCCTCTCAGGGAGTGCCACATCAAATGTTAATTGTACACACCTGCAGTTTCTGCCCAGGGAAACCTGCTAGAGACTGGGTCCATGGTCTTCAGGGGGAACTGGTCTACAGTCATTTTTTGCCCATGTGATTAGCCATAATCATAGAAATTCCTGAATCCCAGAAGGAAAACAGATTTTACTTCTCCTTTCAGGCTGGTACAGTGAATTCAATCCCCCAGGCAATCAAAAATGCCTTAGCAGTGTAGAGATGATCAAAAGCCAAATTCTTCAACACTAGCTCAAGGCCACCGCTGCAAATAGGCTCTTCTAAGGAATGTTAGAAGAGGAGATCTGCACAGGAGACCTGCTGTGTTACTCTCTCCTGTACACTTTACAGTGCCGATATGTGGAGGACAGTAAAATACAGCAGGATTCTGAATCAAAATATACAATTATAATATGAGAAAGAACCCTAAATAATGGCAGTAGTGTGTTATCAGTTCAGTTCAGTTGCTCGGTCATGTCTGACTCTTTGTGACCCCATGGACTGCAGCACTCAGGCCTCCGTGTCCATCACCAACTCCTGGAGTTCACCCAAACCCATGTCCATTGAGTCGATGATGCCATCCAGCCATCCCCTCCTCTGTTGTCCCCTTCTCCTCCCATCTTCAACATTTCCCAGCATCAGGATCTTTTCCAATGAGTCATCTTTTTGCATCAAGTAGAATGATCCTAATAGTCTAACTCCAGGTTTTCAAAATTTTCTGCAGAGTTTTGTGTACTATGTAAAGACAGATCAAATCAAGACGGTTAAATATGACTCATTTATTAGGGAAGTTCAGGTGGTTCAGTGGTAAGGAATCCAGTTTAAAAAGCTGTAGGGATTTGATCCCTAGATGAGGAAGATTCCCCAGAGTAGGAAATGAAAACCCACTCCAATATTCTCGCCTAGAAAATTCCATGGATAGAGGAAACTGACAGACCATAGTCTATGGGAACCCAAAGGGTCAGACATGACTAAGCACTATCCACACACACATAGCACACTCAGATAAATAAATAAAAACTACATATAGTGCTTTTGTAAATCTAAGACCTTAGTGGTTTAGGATGAAAATGGATATTTAAAATATAGAGGAAAAAAAATATAGAGTAGACCATGTTAAATGCTTTAATCAGTGTTCAAAGGATTAAGGAAGTATAAGGAAAGGAAATAAGAATTTTCTTTAAAATGATTTAAGAAATCTGCAGGACGTAGTGACATTTAAGCTATATCATCCTGAAAGATTTTTATGGCAAGATAGTACAAAGACATTTTGTTAGAGGGAACAAACATAGAGCACTGTGAATGTGCAAGATACCAGAATATTCATACAAGATATGTCTACTTTGTACATTGTAGTGTTACACAGTAATATATGTGATTACATAATTAACATAATGCTAGCTGTTATAATTATAAAATCAGCATTCATTATAATATTAAGTGTAAATGAAGTCAGACTTATAAACTGAGCCGAAGTTCCAAGGGTTTTGAATTCCCTACCAAAGGGATTGGTTTCCTCACTTTCTAAAATTAGAACTATCCCATTGGTTATTAGGAAACAAATTATTTCCCACAATATCAAAATAATGTGATAGCATTTGTATTCATGTTTATCACTTAGGACATTACAAACGTTTTTAAAGCTATATGCCAAGAACTATGGGTGGGTAAAAACCAAAATATTTATTTCTTATTGTAAATCACAACTTACTTATTTTCTAATGTTCATATAAATCTGATATTGAATTTATTATCTATGCAATACAGAACAATAAAAAGTTTAGCCAAACCTGATTGCTCTCTGTTTAAGCAAATTCCTTGAAGAATTGTACTAAATTTAATAAAGATTTCAAATTGATTGAACTTAGTATCTGATGTACAAATATATGACATTGTAAATAATTTTTTACCCAATCATACTGAAAATTTTATATTCATCTTTTTAGAACTCATTTGATTATGGCTTCCTACATTAATATGACTGAGGTAAAGTATTAGGGTTCAATATTGTAGTAATTTATTCTAAATGTTAGGTGTTAAGTATACTTATATCTATAAAAATTGTTATATAGAGTGTATAATTATTTTTTTTTAATTTATTTATTTTTAAATTTAACTTTACAATACTCTATTGGGTTTGCCATACATCGACACGAATCCACCACAGGTGCACACAAGCTCCCAATCCCGAGTCCCTCTCCCACCTTCCACCCCACAACGTCTCTCTGGATCATCCCCGTACACCAGCCCCAAGCGTCCTGCATTCTGTATCAAACATAGACTGGTGATTCGTTTCTTACATAATAGTATATATTCTTCAATGCCATTCTCCCAGATCATCCCGCCCTCTCCTACTCCCTCTGAGGCCAAAAGTCCATTGTCTATGTCTGTGTCCTTTTGTTGTCTCACATACAGGGTCATCATTACTATCTTCCTAAATTCCGTATATATGTGTCAGTATGCTGTATTGGTGTTTTTCTTTCTGGCTTACTTCACTCTGTATAATAGGCTCCAGTTTCATCCATCTCATTAGAACTGATTCAAATTTATTCTTTTTAATGGCAGAGTAATACTCCATTGTGTATATATGCCACAGCTTGCTTATCCATTCATCTGTTGATGGACNAGGAATGATGCTGAAGCTGAAACTCCAGTACTCTGGCCACCTCATGCGAAGAGCTGACTCATTTGAAAAGACTCTGATGCTGGGGGGGATTGGGAGCAGGAGGAGAAGGGGACGACCAAGGATGAGATGGCTGGATGGCATCACGAATTCGATGGACGCGAGTCTGAGTGAACTCCAAGAGATGGTGATGAACAGGGAGGCCTGGCGTGCTGCAATTCATGGGGTCGCAGAGAGTTGGACACGACTGAGTGACTGAACTGAACTGAACTGATTGGTTTTGCCATACATCGACATAAATCCACCACAGGTGCTATCAAAATAAGCATTTACCTAAAGAGCAGTCTGTGTTAGTTGCTCAGTGGTGTCCGACTCTTTGCAACCCCATGGACTGGGATCCTCTGTCCATGGGATTCTCAAGGCAAGAATACTGGAGTGTGTTGCCATTTCCTTCTCCAGGGGATCTTCCCACCCCAGGGATCAAACCTGGGTCTCCTGCATTACAGGTGAATCCTTTACCATCTGAGCCACCAGGGAAGCCCTCAAGAACAGTCTAAGACTTCACAATTTGGTCAAATTTTCAGCCTATTTTCCTCTTTCTCCTCTTATGCACAGCTCACAGTATATGCCAACTAAACCATTCACCTTTCATAGACCTCTTAGTGCAGTGGTTTTCAAACTCTTAAAATGCATGCGAATCACCTGGAAAATTTGTTAAAATATATTTAACCTGCTCGGCTGGTCTTGGGTGGAGTCATCATTAGAGATGAATGTGCTACAAATTCAGACACCAGACATTGAGTAGCCAGGTTTTTAGAGTGTTGCATGCTATTCTGCTTTTCCTTTTCGGCCTCTAACACTGTTTGGATGTGATTCTCCTCTGTGGTCCTTTATGTATTTGCTGATTCATTGACTGAATCGTCTCTTTCATCCTATGCTAAGAGAGAATATTGTATAGCTGGCATCATTATCCTGAAGTTTTATCTTCAGTTTTATATGTGTAGTCACACAAAACAAGTTTGATCTCCTAAACTTTAAGGACTATTTATTACTGATAATCCTAGTATCTAGCAGGGTGTCTGACCCATAGTACTTACCAAATAAATATGTATTGTAAAATAATTTATGGAAGTGATTGAGAGAGAGAGAGAACTTGCATAGAAGATAAGGAAAAGGAAGGAAGGTAAAAAGAAAGAATTAGGTACTATGAGACCATATGTCACTGCAATTTTCATATAGTTCCTTCCATATACAAAACTACTACAATAAAGAAAATAACAGTAGCTGAAGCTTTTATTGCATTTGTTGTTGTTTTGAAAAGTCGTTCAGTTGTGTCCGACTGTTTGAAACCCCATGGACTGTAGCCCATCAGGCTCCTCTGTCCATGGGATTCTCCAGGCAAGAGTACTGGAGTGGGTTGCCATGCCCTCCTCCATGGGATCTTCCTGACCCAATAACTCAGCTTTCCTGCATTGCAAGCAGATTCTTTATTGTCCGAGCCACCGTGGAAGCCCTTTATTGGGTTTAGGGGAAGGAGCAATTTGTTCCATTCTCTTACTTTCTAAATAGCAGTACTTCCAGGGAGGTTAGACAGATAGACAGACTGATTCTAGTGCCACAAGCATATTTTGCAATAGGCATGTGAAGAAAGAGTCTTCTCCCATTTAATTATTCTTAGTATTTATTGAGGATTTAAAGTGAATCCCTCCTCTTTTAATGTAAAAAGCCGTTATGATAATAGAAGATGAGAAATTTTTTCAGGAGATAAAACTCTGAATATTTCCTAGATGATCATCAGTGCTGCAAATGAAGCTAATGCTTTTTATCAACCTTAACTCAGATCTGGGCTCCAGGATGTGCCAAGTGCAGAGCAATAGAATAAAAGCTTACTATCATAGCAAATACTTTTAGATTGTGATTTCACTGAGGGATGGACAATCATTACTAAAGAAAAAAATGCTTTATATTTTATTTTTACTTAATGTCTTCTAATTTAGCAAGAAGTGCATTGATACCACACTGAAGACGTACTCACTTATAGACATTATCATATGTATGAAATATTAATCTGCCTTCAGATCTTCTTTGTTAAATGAATTGTTTCACTTCAGAATATCTCACTGGTACTAATTACTTCTTCTTTGCAATCAGTAATATATGTACGTGTTTTTGTTTTTGTTTTTTCTCTTTCAGGGTTTGAGCTTGAAAAGATTGGAGTCAGTACAAGGAGGGAGAGAGGTAAGAAAATCAAAGGGAAGAGGGGTGGAGAAGAAGAGAAAAGGGTTTCAGTGTTGCCATGATGTGGTGGGTGATGTTCACTGATGCTGATGATGTTAAGGATGATGGGGATGTGTTGAAAGGGATTTTGATAACATCTCATCACTCTGTCCAAAACACATTTTACACATTTATGTAAATGAGTTATTTGTACTTGCTCCTCTGAAACTGAAGAAAATATCCTGTCTCCAGTGAAGTAAGTGGTTTTTTTTTCTGTTAAAGTGGATTTTTGAGGCAGTAGGGCCCTCTAGACAAGGCAGAAAAACTTTTTTAAGCAAAGATTTGATGCAATATTTAAAGTGATTTACTGAAAGGTAAGCATAATTCTAACAATGAAAACATTTTATGGCATCTGTGATTCTTCACTCTCATGTCCAAGGGTTTTGGCATATGCTGCTAGGTGGGTGTGCATTGTTCGATGGTGTGAAGTTGCTCTGGTAAGACTAGTGATTCTAAAATTTCCTTTAATTAGTGTCTACTCTAGATGCTTTATACAGAAGGGAAATTTTTAGTAGTATCAAACAGAATATCATATTATTTATGTGATGTATATTATTATCTAATTTTAATTAGATAAAATCACTTTCAGTCTAAATGTGTAAATGCTCTGCTTTTCTCTGTGACTCAGGTTGCTGGGTGTAATGAGATGGTGGGATATTTAATTCAGTAAATCAATATTTTCTTGTTATTCAAAAGGTAATTTTATTTTTGGTGATATTTACAGAATAATTTGGGTCAAAAGTGAAGACACTTAGTATATATAATGAGAAAATAATGTAACCCTTCTTCCCATCTGTGGTTTCTCTTTCTGTAAAAACATATTTCTTCTGTATTTAATGCATGATGTTTGCTCCTCTTTCTTTGCTCTTCTAATTTCCAGTTGTGCGTTTTTAGTATTTGGCATTTTAGTTCCTAGTTAACTGTCATGTTGGGCCTCTTTCCATTTATTTGCTATTTCTATTCAGAAGAATCTACTCCTTTAGAGGGATACACAACAGTAGGATCGCATTGGCAAAAGAGCTGGGAAAGGTGAACTATAGTTAAATCTCTAGAGATATTTCGTATTGTAGGAGAGAAGGCAAAAGGGACATGATCATCAGTAAAAGCATGTACTGTATAAGGAAGATCTCAGAGCCATTTACAGGTTTGTGAGGGTAACTACTATCTGTCGGTTGGAACTAAAGTGGATCTAGTTAGAGAAAGAACTCAACTCATCATGTTCTAAGTGAAAGTTCACACCTACGCAGGACAGTTGTGATTATTTCTGCTGATTCGGTGTGTTTGAGGAGTTTCAGCTCCTCACCACTGTATCCTAGTCCAAGAGCAATTGTGTGTCTAAAGAAGGGAAACTCAAATCCATGTAGCCATGTGATGACATTGCTAAA
Organism: Neotragus pygmaeus; assembly: GCA_006410875.1. Classification (NCBI taxonomy): domain Eukaryota; kingdom Metazoa; phylum Chordata; class Mammalia; order Artiodactyla; family Bovidae; genus Neotragus; species Neotragus pygmaeus. The sequence continues at coordinate 147,934 of SJYV01048849.1, read as the reverse complement.
TGGTAGCAAAAATCATTTTTAAGTTAAGATTTTTTAGTTTTTTCATGTTATATTTAAAAGCTTAATGACTGGCTTTTACTGAGAAGAGTTGATGTTAAATTTTATTGCTTATTTTTTATTTCTTCTGATTTTATTTTTATTATACTTATGGGTAAGGAACATGTCAATAACGTATTTTAAATTAAAATTTTTTCCTGAAGGTATTTTGTGGTTTGTGTGAAGGCCAAATTTTTACTGACCTACAATTTAATATATACATCTGCATTGAGGGAAAACCTTGATTTGGGCCTCCATTTTTAGGTTAGTGGCGATATTGTGAAGAAGGTAAGATCAGCAAATTAATGAAAGCATTATTACATCTTCACTTGAGACCATCTATCCAAGAATGAAAAGTCAACTACTAAAGTCAAAACAGCCACGTCACTCTGTCTGGGCAATATTGCGTTACTTGGGCTTATTTCTAACACTTAACCTAACACTCACCTCAGTTTTCCCTATGATTATAAAGTCTAATCCATTCTATGTTGAGACACTTTAGGGAGGTATCAGACAAGAGGAGAAGTATGTTGTGAACACTGTTTATCAAGTTTCAGTGGTAAGTGACCTATAAATAAGAGTGTAGTTCCTTAAGAGTGTCCTGATCTCTCTTGCTTATGAATTGTGACAGGCAGCTTTCTGATTCCTGCTTGCTGTGTTGTGTTACATGTATGTATTACAAAGATGTATATATAAACTACTTGTGATTGTGTTAAATTGAAATGTATGGATTTGGAAAACTCTTACTCAAAATACCCTCTAAGAATTTTTCATCCTAATGCCATTGTGATTGATGAAGACAAAATGACAATGATTACTTCTTAAGATGAATTAATTAATCTTAGTTCAAATGACCGATGTTCCCAATAGATGTTGATGGATGTGATACTAAGGGCATCTTACCAAATATTTATAAGAAGGTTTAAGAAGTGTCCTTTAAGATGTTCTATTTACCATTTGAGAGTTTGCATGGAAAATTGAAGCAGGCAGTAATATGCTGTTTAGCTAAGTGGTAAATATTATTAAAAGGCTAATTGCTAGACAGGAAGGCCAGATTTGAACACTACATGCTGTATAAAAATATAAATTAAGAAGAATTGATTAAAATACAAATTTCCTGAAGGAAAAAGAGATGAGCAGTACCTAAATTGTTTGTATTGTTGTAAAATGTTTGAAAACACATATTAGCTGTATTAAAAATAGTTACTTTTTTAATGTATACATGCATATAATTTATACATGCATATAAATTGAGGATGCTGATCATAATAAGTAATAGCAAGGTTGTTTAAAAAGAGAAATTAGTGGAATGCTGTGTAAAATGTCATTGTACAACTGATAATTCTATCTGTGAGTGAATTTCCTGCCTCTTGTGGATCTTATAACTCATAAAAAAATCCTCAGTGAAATTTCATTGGATATGACACATAGATAAATCATATTTCTTTCCTTAAGGAAACTCTGTTCTCCTATATACAGTATTTTTACTGTGAATTGTGGATAAAACCAGGTTGCTATCAGTTTTCTTGTAAGATTGTATACCTTTGATAGCTTATGGTGAATGATGTCAGATTCGTGATCTTTGAAGAAGATTTTTGCTTCAGGACCTGGGACTAGGCTTGATCACTCAAGAGCTTTTGTGTAGCACAGTTTTATTACAGTGAAAAAGGGAAAGAGAAAGCTTCTGACACAGACATCAGAAAGGGGATGGGGAGGACCACCTTCCCTAGTCTAAGCAAGGGAGTTAAATACTTTTTAAATTGGTTATTACAATAAATCAAAAGAATGTCTGAAGGTTGTAAAAATTTTACCAGACCCACTCCCACAATTTATGTTTTAAGATAACAGGATTAGAATTTAATAATAGAAAGATTTTACCAGATCCACTCCCATAGTATACATTCTAAAATATCAGGATTACTCAGAAGGTTTTCAGGAAGGAGAAACTGTCCTCAAGCAGGATACATGGTTATGTAATCCTTAGTACAGAGTTTGAACTGAGTTGTGTAATCATCAGTTTCAGGCTTAAAGAAGAAAATGTTTTATGTGACTAAGACTAAGAAATGTAGAGGGGAAAAAAAGACGTTTGTCTTTTCCTCCTCCTTGAGAATTCTAGACTCCTGTCTCCTCCTTTAGAGCCCCAGACTCCTTTCTCCTCCTTGGGGACCCAGAATTTCATATCAGCTTGCTTAGGAATTGACTCTCTCACCTTTCTTATTTTAAATATTAGTATTATATTTTCCAAAGTACAGTTTTTGTTAAAGTGGTAAAGATTCATATGCATATGCACCTGTGTATGTTTTTGTACAAAATAATTTTGAGTGGCAAGTTGTCTTTTTTACCCTACCTGAAAACTACCTGACCATCCCTATTCTGAATATCTTATATCTTATATTGCAGGGCTTCCCTTGTAGCTCAGTTGGTAAAGAATCTGCCTGCAGTGCAGGAGACCGAGTTCGATCCCTGGGTTAGGAAGATCCCCTGGAGAAGGAAATAGCAACCCACTCCAGTATCCTTGCCTGGAAAATATCATGGACAGAGGAACATGGTGGGCTGCAATCCATGGGATTGCAGAGTCGGGCACTACTGAGCGACTAACACTTACTTACATCACAAGTCTAAATATACATGATAGGAGACTTTATATGGATAAACAAAGATGTTATGATTCAAAATCTAAATCAGGATTAAGCATTTAATTTTAGAAATTATACTTAATTTTGCAATCTAAGGTAAGATACAGTGATTATCAGAACTTTTGGATTGTGGCTGTGTTATTGGAAGTTATAGAAATTTCAGAGCCACTGATGCAATGGAAATAAAGTGCAGGTTTGTCATGAGCAAGAATAACTTTTACATAATTGGCAGAGCTCAAATCTCCCAAAGCAATGAACAGAGTAAGTAGAGATCATGTTACCATCCTTCACCTGGAATTCTGAAGGATTAATATTGGTACACTTGAACATTTTAAACAAGGAGTTTTATATTCCTATAAGATAGATATTGAAAATGCTCCTTAAACATCTGAGAGAAAAGGAACACTTTTGATAATTTCTAGATGCATTCCTTAGAAATAGACCCCCCAAATTATGGACACATGTATCCTTTTATGAGAAAAATCCCCTGTTGTGATTTGAAAAATGACTTTCAGTTTCAGTTGTTATGCAAGAACAAAATAATAGATTCTGATGGACACATAGTTAGGAAACAATGGACATACCAAATCATTAAAAGCTGATTTATGAATGCGTTACTCTCAAGAAAATTATGGACATGGCTTACAACCTACCTGCTTTGTAATTCAGAATGCTTTATCAACTTTCTCTGTTGGACTATAATGTTCCCAATCCTCTCTTTGCCTAAAACCATAACTAGGAAATTACAGATGATATGAACTTCTAGTATGTAAACATAATAAATCAGAGATATTTGAAAATGGTAGAAAAATAAAATGTTTAGTTAAGTGCTAATCCCACAAGCCTACTTTATATTTAAATGTATTAATCATTTGAAATAATAATTCATGATTAGCTGCTTATGTAAGGTATCACTTGAGCATACAATATTCCTAGGGAAATTTATTCTGATAAGTAGTAGATTGTATGCCTTTGCTAATCTAATTGGATAGGCTTTGCATTGTGTGTCCCTTCAAATATTACATATTTCTACTTGAAGTAAGTCATTTTATTTTTCTTAAATATAAATTTATTTATTTTAATTGGAGGTTAATTACTTCACAATATTGTATTGGTTTTGCCATACATCAGCATGAATCTGCCACAGGTATACACGTGTTCCCCTTCCTGAACCCCCCTCCCTTCTCCCTCCTCGTACCATCCCTCTGGGTCATCCCAGTGCACCAGCCCCAAGCATCCAGTATCATGCATTGAACCTGGACTGGTGATTTGTTTCATATATAATATTATACATGTTTCAATGCCATTCTCCCAAATCATCCCACCCTCTCCCTCTCCCACAGANATACCATCCCTCTGGGTCATCCCAGTGCACCAGCCCCAAGCATCCAGTATCATGCATTGAACCTGGACTGGTGATTTGTTTCATATATAATATTATACATGTTTCAATGCCATTCTCCCAAATCATCCCACCCTCTCCCTCTCCCACAGAATCCGAAACACTGTTCTTATACATCTGTGTCTCTTTTGTTGTCTCACATACAGGGTTATCATTGCCATCTTTCTAAATTCCATATGTCTGCGTTAGTATACTGTATTGGTGTTTTTCCTTCCGGCTTACGTCACTCTGTATAATAGACTTCATTTTACCCACTTCATTAGAACTGATTCAAATGTATTCTTTTTAATGGCTGAGTAATACTCCATTGTGTATATGTANGATAATATATTGACTCTGGCTTACTTTCTGGAAGCAAATGTCACAAAGACTATTGAGAGTAAGTAGTCTTGCCTGGAGAATCCTAGGGATGGGGGAGCCTGGTGGGCTGCCGTCTATGGGGTCACACAGAGTCGGACACGACTGAAGCTACTTAGCAGCAGCAGCAGCAACAGCAGTACCTAGTACAAAAATGTCAAAGTGTACAGAGGTCAAAAGCATTGGGGAAGCAAGTGATCTCTAATTTTGCCTTGAAAAAGATTTTACTGATTTTAGTGAGTGACTTTCAATGGATAAAAGAGTTGATAACCATGTTGAAAATAGTTCAAGAAGTGGCAACAAGAAAGTGATATTTAAGAGCTTGGCAAGTGAAAGGAATTGAATAGAATAATGAGGTGCTGCCTGGAGAACATAGTAACTTCAGTGTTCATTTCTTGAGAATGGAGTAATTCATACATGTTTTTGTGTAGCATTCAGACCACTTGAGGTCAAAGAAAACTGCAAATGGTTTAGGTGTTGCTGAAGGCAACAATTCAATATGGTCAAATTTAATTTGGAAGAGTTTTATTTATGTTTTACAGACAAAGATATCTGTAGCACAAGNTTTTTGTGTAGCATTCAGACCACTTGAGGTCAAAGAAAACTGCAAATGGTTTAGGTGTTGCTGAAGGCAACAATTCAATATGGTCAAATTTAATTTGGAAGAGTTTTATTTATGTTTTACAGACAAAGATATCTGTAGCACAAGAATTCATTCAGTTTTCCCTAAATGAGAAATGACTGTGCAGTAAGATGCAGTGTGGCATAGTGGGATTTGTAAAGGGCAAGTATTTGAGCTTTTATTACCAGTTCTGCCATTTATTCAGCCCCATGATGTTGACCAAGTTGCATAATCTGAACCTCAGTTTCTTCATTAAAAAGTTTAAATCCGTAGTTGTACCTTGTTGCATGGGATTGTTATGAATAGAGAAAATGAGATTGCATGTGAAAAATAATGATCACAATGCCAGATACCAATAAGAATATCCAATATAGAAGTTTTAAATATAATTATTGTTTATTGTTACTGTTGCCATAAATTAATAAAAGACAGTAGACATTCTATCTCAATGCAAAGCCACTTTGCACCGCATCTTGGATTCAGTTCAGTTCAGTCACTTTCTTGTGTCCGACTCTTTGCAAACCCATGGACTGTAGCATGCCCGCCTTCCCTGTCCATCACCAACTCCTGGAGCTTGCTCAAACTCATATCTGTTGAGTTGGTGATGCCATCCAAGCATCTCATCTTCTGTCTTCCCCTTCTCCTCCTGACTTCAGTCTTTCCCAGCATCAGGGTCTCTTCAAATGAGTCAGTTCCTCACATCAAGTGGCCAAAGTACTGCAGTTTCAGCTTCAGTGTCAGTCCTTCCAATGAATATTCAGAATGCATTTCCTTTAGGGTCAACTGCTTTGATCTCCTTGTAGTCCAAGGGACTCTCAAGAGTCTTCTCCAATACCACAATTCAAAAGCATCAGTTCTTTGGTGCTCAGCTTTCTTTCTAGTCCACTCTCACATCAATACATGACTCCTGGAAAAACCATAGCTTTGACTAGACAGACCTTGGTGAAGTAATGTCTCTGCTTTTTAATATGCTGTCTAGTTTGGTCATAACTTTTCTTCCAAAGAGCAAACATCTTTTAATTTCATCACTGCAGTCACCATCTGCTATGATTTTGGAGCCCCCCAAAATAAAATCTGTCACTGTTTCCATTGTTTCCCCATCTATTTGCCATGATGGGATGGGATAAGATGACGAGATCTTTGTTTTCTGAATGTTTAGTTTTAAACCAACTTTTTCACTTTCCACCTTCACTTTCATTAGGAGGCTCTTTAGTTTTTTTTCGCTTTCTGCCATAATGGTGGTGTCATCAGTGTATCTGAGGTAATTGATGTTTCTCCCGGCAATCTTGCTTCCAGATTGTGCTTCATCCAGCATGGCATTTTACATGATGTACTCTGCATATAAGTTAAATAAGTGGGGTGACAATATACAGCCTTGAGGTACTTCTTTCCCAATTTGGAACCAGTCTGTTATTTTGTGTCCGGTTCTAACTATTGCTTCTTGACCTGAATACAGATTTCTCAGGATGCAGTTCAGGTGGTCTGTTATTCCCATCTTTTGAAGACTTTTCCACAGTTTGTTTCCACAGTTTGTCAAAGGCTTTGGCATAGTCAATAAAGCAGAAGTAGATGTTTTTCTGGAATTCTCTTGCTTTTTCAATGATCCAGCAGATGTTGGCAATTTGACCTCTGGTTCCTCTGCCTTTTCTAAAACCAGCTTGAACATCTGGAAGTTCATGGTTCACATGCTGTTGAAGCCTTGCTTAGAGAATTTTGAGCATTACTTTGCTATCATGTGAGACAAGTGCAATAGTGCAGTAATGTGAACATTCTTTGGCATTGCCTTTCTTTGGGATTGGAATGAAAACTGACCTTTTCCAGTCCTGTGGCCACTGCTGAGTTTTCCACATTTGCTGACATATTGAGTGTAGCACTTTCACAGCATCATCTTTTAGGATTTGAAATAGCTCAACTGAAAATCCATCACCTCCACTAGCTTTGTTCATAGTGATACTTCCTAAGGCCCACTTGACTTTGCATTGCAGGATGTCTGGCTCTAGGTGAGTGATCACACCATCATGACTATCTGGGTCATGAAAATCTTTTTTGTATAGTTCTTCTATGTATTCTTGCCACCTCCTCTTAATATCTTGGAATGAATGTCATATCTTGGATTGAATTAATATCTTGGATTGAATGTTGCCTATTCAAGGAAGAATTCTCCAAGGATTCCCACTTGCAAAAATAGTTCTATTACTTGGTTCTATTATGTTATTATATTTACCTTTTTATTTATATTTCCACCATTCTGTCACTTAGACTGAGTTCGTAGAAAACAGAATCTTACTCTGTGTCTAGCCATAAAACCTGGAATCGTTTCTGATATATAATAAGTGCCCAACAAATGTTTTTTGAGTTAAATCTTGATTTTTTTCTTTTCTTTCTTTTTTTTTTCAAAAATCAGTAAGAATTGGGTTTAGAACATCTGTGTTAGTCTAGATGATTCATTTCTTTTGTCCTTCACATATTTAATTTGTATAGTTTAGGTTCATTTATAATTAAATATTGAATATAATAAGCATATTTAATTTATTCTCATTAGCCTACTTAAAGATTTAGATGCTGAAACTTGTTATATTTTAGGTTACGTTTTAGGTTGTTACATGAAAGTTGTTACATTTTAGGTTAATTTGAGGTATAAAATTTTGAAATAATGAGAAAAATATTTATAAAGCCTCAATTGTGCAAAATAATATAATGTAGTTGAATTTTTTTAATATGCCATTTCATAATTTCAAAGCAGAGATTCAAGTGAATCTTAAATCGTATGATGGTTCTAGTTCAGCTGATTAAATTATCCATTATTCTTTTTCAAGATTAAATTATGAAGGGTCTTCAGTCCTTGTTCATGAAGACCATGAGGAACATGTTCACCTCACGTGACCAACCTGAGGCCTCGCAGGTGTCTCTCATGGTAAAGAACCCAGCTGCCAGTGCAGGAAATGTAAGAGACACAGGCGTAATCCCTCGGGGTGAAGAGCCCTTGGAAATGGAAATGGCAACCCACTCCAGGATTCTTGCCTGAAGAATCCCATGGACAGAGGAGCCTGGTGAGGTAGAGTCCATAGGGTTGCAAAGAGTCAGACCCCAGAGCAGGAACCTAACATTCATTCATTTAGACTACTGTTAACTGTAATCCCTTTTTGCACTGATAAGGCTGATTCTGATAGAGAGAGGATTAGCTGATTTTCCAAAGTTAATTTATATTCGGGCTCCCCTGGTAGCTCAGCTGGTAAAGAATTCTCTTAAAATGTAGTAGGAGACCATAGTTCAATTGCTGGGTTGAGAAGTTACCCTGGAGAAGAGAGAGAGTACTCATTCCAGTGTTCTTGGGCTTCGGTGGTGGCTCAGATGGTAAAGAATCTGCCTGCAATGAGGGAGACCTGGGTTTGATCCCTGGGTTGGGAAGATCCTGTGGAGTAGGGAATGGCTATCCACTCCAGTATTCTGGCCTGGAGAATTGCGTGGACTGTACAGTCCATGAAGTCGCAAGGAGTCAGACACGACATATTTTGGAAGGCCATAAATCTGTAGGTATTTAACTAATAGAACAGCATGAATAGCTCTTCTTTCAAGGTAACAGCACTGCAAGTATAGAGTTAATATCCTAAATTTGTGAAGTAGTCTTATAATTAAAAAAAAAAAAAATCAACTTGGCTCTTTTCCCAGAAAATCACTGAAGCATAAAATACCTGTATCAAGAGAGAGGAAAAGAGAAGAGAGAATGAAGAGGACAATAAAACTGAGAAAGAAACCTAACTGACTAAGTTTAATGAGAGAAGTAGAGAAGTTATGCATTTTATAGGCAGTCAAATAAAATTTCCCGTCTAACCTAGGAAGGACTACACTCAAAGCATAAAGCAGAGTTTTCAGTTAACAGAGGAAAATCCAAACAATTTATTTCATGAGACTGTGGGGAAATAACTTTATAGCTTTGTTTTTAAACCTTAAATTTAGCTTAAGTGTATTTTTAAAAGTTATGTTGTAGTTAGTTGAGATATTCCTATTTCAAAAGCCATTTTGTTGTCTGTTTATAACTTACTAAGGGACTGTTCTCAACAAACTAAGGCTGAGTCCAGTTCTTATTTAGGGCTTACTATTTAAATTATGGTTTTCCCCAAGGTCTTAACCCTGTCTCTTCACCTTTCCTCTTGGCACACTTTCCCCTGGTGATCTTATCCACCCTAGTGACTACCATGTTGGCTACATGCTGATGTTCCTGTCTCTGTATCCATCTAGATCTCTCTCCTGACCTCTGTCTGTTTACCTATTGGACATTTGTATTCAAATCTTTCTTAAGTTTTAACAATATGTACAAAGACAATTTATAATTTTTGTTTTCTTCCCTCCCCAAAACTCAAGTTTCTTCTTTTTTTAAAAATTTCACTTAATGATTTTATTTCTTAATAGTCCATTCAAGAAAACATAAATCAATCTTATTTCTTCTGCTTTTGTATGTTTTTACTTGTCGCAATCATTACAGTCTCCATTCTGCTTCAGCTGTATCTCATTAATGTTTCCTCCTGTCTGTCCCTTTTCCACTGAACAAATTTAGATCTTTGTTACCTCTGAGTTGCAAAATTATAATAACCATTTAATAGATTCTCCAGCTTCTCTTCTTCCCCATCACCAATCTTTCCTTCACCCTTTTGACCAAGAATAATTAGAACCTTACTCACTACAGAATGCTACTATCTTCCTGTCATAGAAAGAGAAGGGCTAAACTATTTATCACATCAACCAAGACTAGCAAGTAAGACTTACTTGCTAACATTTTTGAAATAATCAAATTTCCACATTTCTCCTTCAGTTAAATTATAATGAGGGCATTTCATTCATTCTTTAAGACCCAGCCAAAACGCCATCTCCTTTGTCAAAGTGAGTTTTCTATTCTGTTCAGTTCAGTTCAGTCACTTAGTCGTGTCTGACTCTTTGCTGCTCCATGGACTGCAGCACACCAGGCCTCCCTGTCCATCACCAGCTCCCAGAGTTTATTCAGACTCATGTCCATTGAGTCAGTGATGCCATCCAACCATCTCATCCTCAGCCATCCTCTTCTCCTCCCACCTTCAATCTTTCCGAGCATCAGGGTCTTTTCAAATGAATCAGTTCTTCACATCAGGTGGCCAAACTATTGGAGTTTCAGCTTCAACATCAGTCCTTCCAATGAATATTGAGGACTAATTTCCTTTAGGATTGACTGGCTGGATCTCCTTGCAGTCCAAGGGACTCAAGAGTCTTCTCCAACACCACAGTTCAAAAGCATACATTCTGTAGCATATTTGTATTTTTTTCTTACTGCTATTGTAGAAATAATTATGTTTTTTAGAGTAATTGGCTAATATTTGTCTGGGTTTCTAGAGTAGGTGTTGTGTCTTTCACATTTTGCAATCCTCAGAACTTGATTTAAGAGCCTAGAACACAGGAGATATTTAAAAATCATTTGCTGATGGAGTGAATGCATGACTTATTGGGAAGCTCTGAGGAAGCCTTTTTGAGGTTTGCAGGAATTACCACTAGATGTCACTAGCACATTTCCAATAACAATACCTGTAAAGGGAGAACTAACCTTTACTGAGCACCTACTGTGTGCCAGGCCCTTTTAAATCGTTCTGTAAAGTAGGTATTATGATCACAAATCTACCTTGGAAGCGGGTACTTGGAATGATTAACAGGTCATAAAGCTAGTACAATGTAACTACAGAAACTGTTCATCACTCATCCACATCTGACTCTGCAGTGGTGGACAGTAGCTTACTGGCCCCTCTGGGAATTTTCCAGGCAAGAATACTGGAGAGAGTTGTTCAGTGGGTTGTTCATTTTCTTGTTCAGGGGATCTTCCCAACTCAGGGATTGAACCGCAATCTCTGACATTACAGGCAGACTCTTTACCATCTAAGGCACAGGGAAGGCCCAGTACAGTGTAAAGATGGGATTAGAGTATACAAGTGTCTGCTATCAAAACTATGGGTTTCCCACAGTGGCAGCCACATTATGTTTTCTGTTTTGATAACTGAGCCTCTGGCCTTCAAATGATAAATATAAAAAGCATATGCCAACATTTTTTTAACAAATTAAATCTTTACTGACAAAAGAAGCAATTATCGGGTTAGATGTTCAAGTTAAAAGTCAGAGACTTTGCTTCTTGAGTAAGTTTTTCCTGAATAGTCAGTTTGAAAACAAACTACCATTCAGAGAAAACTTTTTAATCAAACATAATATAGATTTTGAACAAAAGTGGTTAGATTGTTTTTTAGTACTTTATTTTTTTTCAATTAACACTTGAAAATTCATGTCTACTCTTTGTAAAGTGATAAGTTTAGTAATTTGGGCTAGGCACATGGATAAAATATAGTCCCTACCTTCAAAAAGCTTGCAAAACTATAATATCTCCTAATTCAAAGTCAGGAACATCACAGTGCTCTTACTATGGAGGGTATTTAATCTGAGACTCTGAAGTTTCAATAATATTTCGACACCCTAATCACTTTAATAATGTGACCATTGATTCTTGGACCATAAATACTTAAAGCACATCCCTGAACATGATGAATGTCTATTAGTTCCTGCCTGTTCAACTCAAGACATCATGTGATATTTTTAGATCCAATTCTGTCTGTATAGAATGCCAAGCAAGACTTAAGGAGATGTATATTTGTAGAATCTCCAATCAGAGGAGAACAGTTATAAGAAAGTACGATGAAATGGTGCTTCAACTTGAATGTTTGACTTGCACCTGGGTAGACCCCCGTCATCCTGTCTTCCTAATCTGGGTAGAGGGCACCAAGGCAGTCAGCCGTTATACAAACAAAATAAAGATGATAGGGAGTGGCTCATGCGTACATGCATGTTAAGTCACTTTAATTGTGTCCGATACTGTGCAACCCCATGGGCTGTAGCCCCCAGGCCCCTCTGTCCATGGGATTCTCCAGGCAAGAATACTGGAGTGGGTTACCATGCCCTTCTCCAGGGGATCTTCCTGATCTAGGGATCAAATCTGAGTCTCTTCCATTGGCAGTCAGGTTCTTTACCACTAGTGCCACCTGGGAAGCCAGGAGGTGACTTTATACCTCCCCATAATTTTACAGCTTCTCTTTAGTTTAGTCAGCTTCAATACCATATCAGACTGTTTAAACTTTCTGCCAACTCAGTAGTTCAGTTCAGTCACTCAGTCGCGTCTGATTCTTTGTGACTCCATGAATCGCAGCGTGCCAGGCTTCCCTGTCGATCACCAACTCCCAGAGTTCACTCAGACTCATGAACATCGAGTCAGTGATACCATCCAGCCATCTTATCCTCTGTCGTCCCCTTCTCCTCCTGCCCCCAATCCCTCTCAGCATCAGAGTCTTTTCCAATGAGTCAATTCTTCACATGAGGTGGCCAAAGTACTGGAGTTTCATCTTTAGCATCATTCCTTCCAAAGAAATCCCAGGGTTGATCTCCTTCAGAATGGACTGGTTGGATCTCCTTGCAGTCTAAGGGATGACCGGTTGTTTATATTTTTGCTTTTTCTATTGCTAATTATTGATGGGAGTCAAACCATCAACTGATTTTAACTTGTACATTTATATACAACATGAGTAAGTTTCAACAGATTTTTAAAGATGGAGGAATTAATGTAGTCATGGAAACAGTTTATCTTCATCACTTAATGTTTTATATGTAGTGAGCTTGACTTTTATGTAAAATTAAATTAGGTGATTTAAAAGTTATCAATATAAAATAATACATTTTCAATTTATTCCAAAAAACTAGAAATAATATCAAACTTCTATATTGGAAATATGTAAAGAAAAGCATAAAGTCAAAGGTAAAGTGCCAACTGAATAATATATGGTTTTTATGTGATTTCTACAGAAATATAACTCTTTAGAAAATAAGCAAAAATACCCATCAATCTTTATCAATATTTGCATTGAATTAAGAGTTTTACGTTATGTGAGGTCATTAGCAACACATTTCTCAAATAAAATGTGCCCAATTTGTACATCTTTCTTATCAGAAAATAGCAACAATTTATTAAAAAAAATAAAAGCAATAAAGTCTGGAGAAATACTCTGTGTATTCACTCCTCATGTCTTTTGCTTTTTTTTTTGCCTTGCATAGGGTACACACTCAAAGCATTTCTTTATCTAGATATAATCCATAAATAAATGTTTGGATTAATCAAGAATGTTAGATGAAATAAGTTGGACAGTAAAAAAATACCAAACAATTTCAATTATATGTGAAATCTAAAAAAAAAAAAAACTAAACAAAACAGATTCATAGATACAGAAAACAAACTGGGGGTCATCAGAGGGGAGGGAGGCAGGGGGTTGAACAAGATAGGTGAAGGGAATTAATAGGTACAAGGTTATGAAATAAATAATTCACATAGATATATAGCATAAGAAATATAGATAACAATATTATAACTTTGTACAGCAACCAGCTTACTGTAGCAGTTTATCCATAATGCATATAAATGTTGAATCACTATGTTGTATACTTGAAACTAAAAAAAAAAGAGGAAAATTTGATGGTCACTCTGGCTTCCTTCTGCTCCCAAGCATCCTTGCTTATTTGCAATGAAAACCAAATAAAGAAAATGTAAAACACTGTGGAAGCTCCAGGAATCCATAGCATATAGATGCACACCTGGAGAGAAAAGACAGCTTAGTGAGGAGAATGGCCTGGAGCAAATACCAGCTGGCTCACTTACTAGGTCCTGTAACAGCAGTGGCAAAGTATTAGAAATTGTGCTTCTGTTTTCTCATCCTTAAAATGGGAGGTAATAACAATATCTACCTCATAGGGTTATTTGTGAACATTAAAAGAGCTTGAATATGCAAAGCCATTTGAACAAGATATCTATATCATTAATGTTTTCAAGGTGTTTGTTGCTGCTGCTGCCTTTGTTGCTATAGTTAAGGAAAAGTGCAGATCAGAAATGTTAGAGACAAACTAGCCAATAGATTTCTTGTTTTTTTCCTCAAGTGATAGCACAAAACCTGGGGTCTTTTTATAATTGCAGTTAACTAGATTCACTGAGTGGAAAGTTTTGGAAATTTTTAAAAAATAATTTCCAAAGGAAAAAATGAGTTAAAATCCTAATCATAAATGAGACATTAGTGATTTTTAATAGTTTATTATATTTATTAAGCTATTTTAATACAGTTACATTTTTATAGTTTTTTCCTTGTTTGCTCTAAAGGAAAACTGAGTAGAAAGTCTGTGAAGTCTGTCAATGAATCATTGACAGAATAAAGAAACCTTCTCCATTAAGGTCACAAACCATAAAAAGGGCACCACCTGTTGGCAGAATGTTCTGATTGCAGGTAAGAAGCTAAACGGAAACAATCAACTTTTAGTGCTAAGCTGACAAATTGAAATAATAAAGTATCATGCATTCCCACAACACCCATTTATCTATGTAAGCCTTGGTTTCCTATAAATGAGCCTTGAGTCTTAGCGGAGTTGGTGATGGACAGGGAAACCTGGCGTGCTGCAGTCCATGAGGTTGCAAAGAGTCAGACACGACTGAGCGACTGAACTGAAGAGTCTTAGCAGGACTGAAAAACAATTGGAGATTGTGAATATTGCTATGGAATATATGTTTGCAGAGGCATCTTAGTATATTTATGCCTGAAACCAGTCAGCATGGGTTCAAATCCTGACTTCACCTTTTATTATCTGTTGAATTGACCTAAAACAAGATAGTCAACTTCATGCTCAGGCTTCTTGTATAGTACCTACTCAGAATTATTGTGGAGTAAATAGCTTGTATTTATTCGGTTTTTAGGATAGTATCTGATGCAGAGTAGGTGCTGTGTAAAGTGCTTAGTAAGTAGATAGAAGTACTTTTATTGTATATTCATATCAGCAGATTTTACAAGTTGAGAGCAAAACCATCTTTTAAACATACGTTAGTGGTTTTCCAAGTGTTTGATACAGGGTTGCATAGTTCAGGCTCTGAAAGGTGTTTTGCTTTAGTAGCCTTACATAGCAAAAGGGAATTTTATGGAGTCCCTCTTCCCTGGTGGCTCCAACAGTAAAGAATCTGCCTGTGATGTAGGAGACCTGGGTTCAATTTCTGGGTCAGAAAGCTCCCCTGGAAGAAGAAATAACAACTCACTCCAGTATTCTTGGCTAGAAAATCCCATGGACAGAGAAGCCTGGCAGGCTACAGTCCATGGGGTAGCAGAGTCGGACACAACTGAATCACTAACTCAATGATCATCCAGCACCATGAGGCAGAAAACAAAGATGACAAAGAACATCAGTTTTTGTGGTGTTGACCACACTTGAAAAATTCTGACTTTGCTACTCGTCGCTTCCATGTCCTTTGAAAAGTTACTTATCTTCTTTAAAACATATTTCCTACTTCTTTATTTTAGTTCAGTACTAAGAAAAGAAAAAAAAATACATGTAATTTGTATCATCCTTATTTGCTTTCTATTGAAATTCAATGACTCCTTCTCTATCACCCCAGTGATTGACTTGCCATCTTTGTGTCTCAAAATATAGGCCCCAAATCTGTTACCAGTCATTTTATATTTGGATGATTCTAAATTTTATTGCATGTTAGATAGCAAAACATCTATATTAGTTATGTCCGATAAAGATTTGATTTTCTTGTTGATATTTTCTATACTGAATTACTTTCTTTTAATCATTAATAGTTTGCTAAGCAAAGAGTCATGTAATTGTACATATGGGTACTCCAAAAGTAAAAGTAGAAATTTTAGGAAATTTTAATGAACATCTTATCTTTCTTCTCCTTTGTGGTTATCTGTTTATGGAAGAGGTAACAACTGTAGTTATAGAGACTAATCTTCAAGTTTCTGGGAGACTAGATAACTTCATAGGAAGCTAAAGCACTGAATGGGAAATAAAATTTTGTGGATAAACACTTTTTATATTTCCCCAGAGAATGCCTTCTGTTTATATGAACAAAAGCTTCTTTCATAATTATACTCCAGTGCTCTTTGTTTTGCATGGCATCTAACTTGCAGCTTTCTAGTTGATATAAATGTTAGTGTCATTTTGAAGATGAGTATTATGATCAACTCTTTTCCAACAGTTTTTTGGTAGAAGATGTTTTATATAGTGAATTTAAGTAGATTGTTCAAATTTTGAAACCTTGATAATATAGCCTCATTTCCTCCACAGGCAGTCTAGGTAAGGAAAATATGCTCTAGGATTCTCAGTGAATGTGCCAGTCAGTGTTTAAAAGATAAATTTCCTCTTTTAACAGAGATGGGAAAAGTGAGTTACTGAAGTTGCAATCTGTAGTTTTGATACTCATGTATAAAACAGGGAAGATGTTCTTTTCTGCCAAATCATTCCCATAACACATTTACCCAATATCTGAAGATGAATATGCTTACTGCCAAGCCTTGACAGAAGGTTTCAAGAAAGTATTGATTAATATCCATTGGTGAACAAAGAAGGAAATTAGCCATTTACAATGTAACGCTCTTTCAACCTTGTCTTAGCCTCTTTTGTCTTACATATTTTGTTTGATTCATAGTATTAACCCTAAAATGAACTATCATTTTTATATATTTTCATATAATTGAATATACAAATATATATTAAATAAATAAATATTTATATTTGCTCAGTAACAAATCCCTGAGAACATTGCTAGACCACTTTTAACATTAACCTTCATTCGTATGTATAGAATTTGGAAAGCTGCTAAATATATCTTTGAGATGTTAAGAAGAGGATAAAATAATGGCTAACAGAGTTAATGGAACTAAGTTTATAGAGGTACACAGATAAGTAAAATAATCGATATAGGTAAGTAAGTAGTCAGATAGATGTATCTATACATAAAGTATGGTATGTCATTTATGTTTATAAACATGTGTGAGTATGGTATGTTTTTAAAAACTAATTCCTAGTTACTATGAAAAACTTATTTAGCAGGCTTTATCAGGGATTGGGAAGTTTAGAAAAGTGAAGAATGTCCAAATCTTATGGTGTTTCATGAATTGTCTAATTTCACCTACATAATTTCAAAAGATACTGCCTTGTGCAACTGAATTTACATGATGACTAAAATAGTTTGAACTTGGTTTAAGTATAAGGGATGTTACTTATAAGATATATAAATATACATAAATGGGGGTCATATTTACATTTTAATAATAATATATATGATAATTTGCATATAATAATCAAGGATCTATATGTATACCAGTTTTAATCTATTAACTCAGTATTATTAAATTCTTGCTATGATCAAAGTACTCTATTAGAGTTAAATAAACTTTTGAACATGACTCTTGACCTCAACAGTATAGTTGGAACAAAATATGTGTATGATTTATGGAAGTAACTTTTTGAGACATAGGCTTCAGAGAAAGAAAGAATTTCACAATGTAATTGTCTACTTATTCTTATATCAACATGGTAATGACAAAAGCTGAAAGACAGAGAAAAAATTAATATGAAGGATGATTGATTTCATACATCTTAGATACTAATTCAGTGTTACCTGAAAGGAAGAAACCAAGATTATTTCAAAGTTTTAAGTGTGATAGGGCTAACTATTGAAGAAATGTAAGGAACTCAGGAGAAATGTGGGATGACTGTTAGTTTTAAATAGTTTTAAAAGATAGAATGAATAGTTGTGAAAATTCCCACTGTTAAGTTCATGAAAGGCATCTATCAGAAGACAGAACAGTTCTAGGATGGCATCTTCAAACATGGGATAGTTGAATCCAGGAGAGAAACTGAGATCTTCAGGGTGCAAGAAAAATATGCAGATCACCAACAATGGATCCTTGACCGTATTTAAATGTCCAGTATGATTAGAGAAGGAGCCTGAGATGGATATAGAAAAACGATCAGAAACAAAATAATATTAAGATGGTGTTAGTAATCAAAGATTTCAAGAGGAAAGAGTGAGTACCTCAAAACCATCTGTTTTCTCTTTTGTATTCGTAAATCTCTTTTCCCCCATTCCTTTCCCTCTTCCGGTTTCTCTACCCTAAATTTACCCTGTGCCACTCTTATTCTGATTTGGAAACAGGCCATAGAAAACTGGGTGTTTAAAGTGCTTTGATGTTTTAATTTGAATATTTGGACTTTGTTAACTGAGTTCTGCATCTTTTGTCCTACTGTGGGGACTTTATTTTATTTTATTTTTAATTTTTATTTTTACTTTATTTTACTTTACAATACTGTATTGGTTTTGGCATACATTGACNCTGGGCTATTTTGGAATCTTGTCTTCAAGGCAAAATTGTGGGCACAGCTCATCCTCAAGAGTCACCTAAAAGAAAAGGCCCAGCGGACCCAAGAGTGCTTTTTCCTCCATGTAGTCACATGAAGGCAACAGTGGGAACTAGAAGATAAATCCTGGCTTGCCTCCTTTATTCAAGTCCTTTTGAGGAAGAGAAGCCTGAAACTAAATAAAAAATGATGATATAAGTTAGAATTTATGAAATTCAGAAACTTCACGCAAGTGGTAGGATTTTAGTAGGGCCATAGAAGGAGGGCTTTAGATAGCTGATGAGGAAGAGGGATCCTTCTAGGTTGGGATTCCATTGTGAGCACAGAGGCAGCAAAAAGGCTGTTGAGGTGCAGGAGGGAAAGTGAATCATCTGTTCTCATTCCTCAAAAGNGATAAATCCTGGCTTGCCTCCTTTATTCAAGTCCTTTTGAGGAAGAGAAGCCTGAAACTAAATAAAAAATGATGATATAAGTTGGAATTTATGAAATTCAGAAACTTCACGCAAGTGGTAGGATTTTAGTAGGGCCATAGAAGGAGGGCTTTAGATAGCTGATGAGGAAGAGGGATCCTTCTAGGTTGGGATTCCATTGTGAGCACAGAGGCAGCAAAAAGGCTGTTGAGGTGCAGGAGGGAAAGTGAATCACCTGTTCTCATTCCTCAAAAGAGTGTCTAGTTCAGGCTCAGTGTGTGCTATGGCCACACATTTGCAAGGAATTTGCAGGTCTAGTAGGTAGTGGAGAATGATCGCAAAGGGTCAGAGAAGAGAACCCAAATAATGAGAGAAGAGCCATGAATAAAAGGATCAATGAGAATGGCCTGACAGAAAGTGTAGATGGGTCAGGGGAAGTGCCCAGTAACTTTGTCTAAACACAGAAGAGTGGGTGGACTTGGAAGTGTGCTAATCTAAGTCATGTTTCCTTTCCACTACTGCTAGGATGGTAAGGGTTCTGAAGCCAGTTACTACCTAAGTTCATTTTTGGAACAGGCAGGGATTCTACAACCTGAGAAGTCTTAGAATCTGTAGTTATGTGTGCCAGAGACTGATAGTGCTCACCAAACAACCACGTGCACGCCTACACTTCCTAGGTTCTCTGGCGGCAGTGGGCTTCCCTGGTGGCTCAGGGGCAAAGAATCCACCTGCCAATGCAGGAGCTGAAGGTCAGCTCCCAAGATCGGGAAGCTACCCTGGAGAAGGGAACGCCAACTCACTCCGGTATTCTTGCCTGGAAAAACCCAAGGACAGTGGAGCCTATAATCCATGGGGGTTCCAAAAGATTCAGACAGGACATAGCAACCAACAATAATGACAACTAGAAGCTATAAAGTGGCCAGTGCTTGGGTTTTGTCCAGTGAAATGCCAGCAAATTTTAAGCACTTCTCTGCCTGGCTCTTGAAAACTTCTCACACATTCTTCAACTCTCCTGTCCTTCTCTAATGATTTGGAGGTCACATGTTCCAGACAGTGTAGCTATAAGATGGAGAATAGCTTATGGATATTGAATTTGAAATATTCATTTAGAGCTGCTGAAAGTTTGATGTTTATGATTATATAGCCAAATCCGGTTTATTCTATATTGTTTGCTTCACCCACCACGTAATAAAGGCCAGAGGGTTGGTCACTAGTATACTCCCAGTGATTACTTAACAGATGTAAGTGTTCATAAATATTTTCTGAATGAATACATGAACCTCGTATCAGTCACTAAGACCAAGCTGGTATGACTTTATAATCTTAATTTTCTAGTCTCCAAGAGAATAGTAGTTTTTCTTTTCTTTCTCTTTTCCCTTCAAAGTTATCTTGAGGTCTTCTTTTTCTGGAGTCACCTACATTTTTGAGGTAAAATTGAGGAATGAGTGAAGGTGTTAGAATGATTTCTCCACTCCCTGACTCTGCTGGTGATTGTTCTAGGGTCCTTCCCTGGGGATATCATTGCCAAAGGAATTAAGTAAGTCAACTAAAAAGGCACAGCAGAGCATGCTGTGGTTCTGACTTTTGCCCACATAAAGAGTGCAAATCCAGGAAGAATTGTTTAGAAGAGTATTGTAAATCTCTGCACCTGCTCAACATTTTGTCTGATAAACCCACCCAATTGTGTCAAAGCCCCTGAGTTTGAAAGAGATCATTCTGTGTTGTAATGAACACATCTGGTACAGCTTGATGTCCACGAGGCTCTGACTTGTGCTAGAAATGGTGGAAACTCACAAAGTGCAACCTGGATTCTTCACAAAGGAAAAGGGTTCCTGCTGGGTGGCCCCTTTTCTCTTTCCTTTTGTGCAAATCTTACCCACTTAGCTCCTCAACTGGAACAAGATGAGGATTTGTTTGTTTTCCAATTAAATGCTAAGTGAAGCCTTTTAGAAGTGTAGACTTCAGGGACCAGGTCTACACTTTCCCACCAGGTCTCTGCCCCCTCCAACCTTTCTGCTAAATACTGCTCACCCACATGCTTGCTGAGAGGACAGACCCCCATAGGGTCTATTTGGAATCAGTGGCCTAATTTTTTTTGAGCTTCAAACTGATTATAATAACAGCCACATGATCTTTTGTTTGTAGAAAGTGGGGAGCCTGGGAGCATATACATAGTAAAACTGCATCTTTTCACTAATTAATATATGTCACAATTTGAGTCCCAGCAGAGAATTGGTATATTTAGTCCAGAGAGAACTCATTGAACCAAAATTTGATCATTTATTCCAGAATCCATTCAGAGTGACTCCACAGTATTAGAGATGTGAAAAGTTGTTTAACACCTTTGGATAGTTAAGACATTCTCTTTCTGAAATATGAACTGAATGCCTCAATATTGGGTGAAAACTGAAAGCAACCAAGTTCACAAAATGACATCATCGGTGGCAGGAGGGGATCGAAGAAAGTGCTAACCGTGGGGAGAACGCCCGGATTGTACTGGCCATTCTACTGCTAGCTGTGTGACCTTGGGCAGGTCTCACATTTTTTAAAAATGGTTGGCCCACTAAGTGATCTTTGAGTTCCTTTTCAGTTCTAACAATCTAAAGTTTTCTGGAAATCTTAACACAAAGCAGTAATATATTTGCATAGCAAAATAGAAAGGGGCTCAAAAAAAAGGATACACACTCCTATGTATAAAATAAACAGCAAAGGCCTATTGTACAGTTCGGAGAACTATATTCAATATCTTGTACTAACCTATAATGGAAAAGAATCTGAGAAAGAATATGCATATGAAGAACATAATAAAATATATCATTAGCCCCCCACAAAACCCCCTTCGAGAGCCCTGATTAGTCCCTACTTGTGGAGTCACCATCCATGAAATATTCTCATTTCTCCTTTCTCTCTCTTGTTCTCTCTCTCTCTCTCTCGTTGTCCCATGTTCACAGAGAGCAGGGCTACTCATTCAGTTCTCTTACTTGTTTCATTCTTGTTTCCAGGGCTCTGCAAGGCGGAGAAATCAGACACCAGGACTTGAGAACTAGGAGAAGTAACGAGTCTTCACAGTCTGTTTCCATCTGAAACTATTCATAGTTGTCAGAGTCAGGTCCTACTTGACCTCCCAGCAGCCACAGAATTGAATTTGCAAGCCAAACTTAATTGGTTCATTGTGCACTTTCCCTCAGGACTCCAAGGTGAGGGTGTCTCTGCTTTTAAGGAGCAGTGAGATATTCCTGAATCCCTGGCCCAGGACCATCTTAAGTCTACACAGTCTTACCCTGATTTTTATGAGATTGAGTAACAGATATAGGTTCCCCAGGTGGCTCAGTGGTAAAGAATCTGCCTGCCAATGCAGGAGCCAGAGGGGACATGAGTTTTATCCCCGGGTAGGGAAGATCCCCTGGAGGAGGAAATTGCAGCCCACTCCAGTATTCTTGCCTGGAGAATTCCATGGACAGAGGAGCCTGGTGGGACTCAGACACAACTGAACAACTAAACACACACACACACACACACCCCAGACGTAATCTATCAAACTCAGGTTCAACCTCTGGTGTTCTCCTCAACGTGCCTTTAAAAATTATAAGGAAGAAAACATAATCAACCTCCTCCTGCATTTCTTGGATTGTCTAAAGCCTTCACCCTTAAGTATGCCATCCAGGGTAAAACACTGGGCTCCAAGGAAGGAAGGAAGGGAAAATATACAGACTTGGTCGACTTAGAGGGCAGCTGCTGAAAGTATGGGCATTGGAGGAGAAGTGGTATTCTGAGTCAGGCAGGTGTCTTTCTGACCACATCAGCATGGTGAGTTCCATCTTTCATTGAAATCTACCTTCTATTGAACGGTTCCATTCTTCCAAACCCCTCATCCCATACATGCTTGCCCCATCACCTGCTCCTTGCCTAGATTGTGAGCTGGCACTTCTGTTTCCCTTCCATTCATTGAGAAGAGTGGCCACAGAAATCATTTATGTAGTTGGAAAACTCAGCCAAGTGGCATCACATGTAGTAGAATCTGTCCCTGTTTTTCTGCCCAGTGGGTGTTTAAACTTTTACCCGGGGGTGGGGGGTCATTCCCTCTATTGCAGAGGCGTATTTGTCAGGGAGAAGGAAATAAATACTTAAATGGTCAACCAAATTCCAGCCTGTATTGATTCTATCATTCACAGGTTAGGGATTTTTTTTTTTTTTTTGGCTTAAATATAGCATCACAAATACACAGCTGCAGAGACTGTGCCAAATAGCTCAGCCGGCTATACACAGTGCCATCAACAAAAAACCATTTTTCTTTTCTCCTGCTTGAGGTGTTATCACCAGGAGCCATGTGGATACTCTCTGGGCCAAACAGACATCTCTCCAGCACATCCACAAAAGCAGCTGCAGCGGGTGGTGGGCTTTGCCTGTGGAAGGTCTCCTGGTGGGAAGCCAGCTGTGGGGGCTGGGATAAGGGAAGAGGAAGATGAAGTACATGACCACTGGAAAAACCAGAGCTTCGACTACACGGACCTTTGTGGGCAAAGTGACGTCTCTGCTTTTTAACGCACTGTCTAGGTTTGTCATAGCTATTCTTCCAAGGAGCGAGTGTCTTTAAATTTTCTGGTTGCAATTACTGCCCACATTGATTTTGGAGCTCAAGAAAATGAAATCTGACACCGTTTCCACTTTTCCCCCATTTATTGAATTGATGGGACCGGATGCCATGATCTTCGTTTTGAATGTTGAATTTTAAGCCAGCTTTTTCACTCTCCTTGTAACTTAAAGTCTATAAGGGTCTAGGGGACCAAGATATGTGCCTTAGATATGGCAAAATTATTATAGATATGATGAAATAATTAAAGAACAAGAAGGCAATGGCACCCCCCTCCAGTACGCTTGCCTGGAAAATCCCATGAATGGAGGAGCCTGGTAGGCTGCAGTCCATGGGGTCGCTANAAATAAGATAGAACATAGACTTTCAGGATAGAACATGGACATTACATATATGATTTGTATTTTACCTGCTAGAAGCAGCTATATTTGAAGTTTGAAATGTTCTCAAACTTTTAGAGAAAACTAAAATATTTGTATAATTGTTTCTGCTTAATATATATTTAAAGCTATAACAATGAAAATATTATTTACTTTTATTCCCAGCTTTTTATAATCTTGATGTAGTCCTCTATGTTTTCTTTCATTAAATATGGATTATCCTTTCTACTCTAAAATATTAGAGAGCCTTATATGGAAATTAAGAATATATTCCCTAAAATAATTTAAGGCTATCTTCCCTAATATAATATCTATTTGATTTATTCTGACATCTATAAATAATTTCTAATTTTGTCACATATATAGCTCATTCACTTGGCTGTGGATCTGAAACTAACACAATATTGTAAATTAACTATGCTCTAATAAATTTAAAAAAAAATCAAGTCAACATACAGAAAAGCAAAATGATTCATTACATATGTGATACTTATCACTCCAATCCATTTTATGTGTGAAAGATCATTTTGGTCAAAGGAGTCTCACTTATTTCAGAGAGATTGAATAAGAAATAGTTGTGTGGTTTGTTTCTCCCCCAAAATTATTTTTTAATTTTGAAATTATTAAAAAAATATTTTTTAAACATATTCCACTTTGTTACATGGAATGGAATTGGATTCTGAGGGTATAATTCTATTTCAGGAATATGTTCATTTCTTTAAAAGTTATTGTAACAAATGGATCCTGATTGGTTAAGATTTGGATTTTAAAAAAGTCAGTAGTAAATACTAATGAACTCCTTGATACTATCACTAAGTCTTAACCTGTGCTCTATTAACTTTGTAGACTCAAAAATACAGAAGTAATTATTGACCAAATAAGGTAATTTACTAATGCTCATGCTCAACCATGTATAATTCTTTGAAAACCCCACGAACTGTTGTCCTCCAGGCTCCTCACCATGGAATTTTCCAGTAAAGAGTACTGGAGTGGGTTGCCATTTTCTCCTTCTAGGTATCTGCCTGACCCAGGGATTGAACCTATGGCCCCTGTGTCTCCTGTACTGCAGGCAGATTCTTTACCACAGAGCAATCTGGGGGTGGGATGGGGCACCAAGATAATTTACTACTGGCCCTCATTTGTTGAGCTTAGTGATCAACGTTTCCTTGAAGATTTTTAATTCATTATTAATGACTAACATTAATTTCAGCAGTTTGACATTTTTTTTTCCTGAATTTTCCAAATATTTTGGTGCCTCAATAATGTACAACTTGAAAAATCATGTGGAAATATCAAGCATGTTTTCTATAAATTAAACATGATTCTCAGAAGATTCTTATTTTTGAAATGATGCAAAGAACAAAAGCTAGGAGAAACTCTATCAAATATAATCTGAAACAAGTGATAACCACAGCTCATCACTATAAACATAGATAGTATTCCTTCGGTAGTTTTTGCTTTCATATTCCAAAGAGATTACAGTACATTTAACTAATTACCAAGAAGTTCAAAGACAAATAATATTTTTCTGTGTCCCTGCCCCTAACTAAGCATATCAGGAAAGTGCATTTATTAATATAAAAAGTGAAAATCTGACCACAATATCCTTCCCTCCCAAAAATCTGTGGCTGCTGCTGCTGCATCACTTCAGTCGTGTCCGACTCTGTGCGACCCTAGAGACGGCAGCCCACCAGGCTCTGCCGCCCCTGGGATTCTCCAGGCAAGAACACTGGAGTGGGTTGCCATTTCCTTCTCCAATGCGTGAAAGTGAAAAGTGAAAGTGAAGTCGCTCAGGCAAGAGCACTGGAGTGGGGTGCCAAAGCCTACAGTTGCTAAATAGAGTCCTGATACAGGACAATTCTTACCTTGAAGGAAGGCGGTAGTGTTGATTTTTTATTTTTTAATTGGGTTATGGTTGTTTTAAAATATTGTCTTAGTTTCTGTTGTACAATGAAGTGACTCAGCTATACATATACATATATCTCCTCCCTATTGGACCTCCCTCCCACCCTACCATCCCACACTGATGTGTTGTCTTTTCATCTTATTTATAGTTTTATTTGCTGTGCAAAAGTTTTTCAGTTTAATTAGACCCCATTTTTTGTTTTTATTTTCATTATTCTAGAAGGTGGGTCAAGAAAGATTTTGCTATGATTTATGTCCTTGTTCTTCTTATGTTTTTATCTATGAGTTTTATGATTGACATCTTATAATGAAAAATATTAATTTCTGAATCAAGGCTATTTCATTACTTCAAATGACTTTCTCTAAATTTGAGCAGAAAGTTCATGGAACTTTGTCAAATTCTCATATAAGGCAGAAGATTTCTATTCTATTTAATAAATACTAAAAGAACAGTGGGAAAATTATATCTAGACCTTTATTGTGCTCAAACATATTTGTTCAATGGTATGTTATGAAAAGCAACTATATCTCATTTCTGTTCTTTTACTATATCTGAGCCAATGAACATACCCATGAATTTTATGAACAAATTGATTTTCCTTCAAATAGCATAGTTTTCATTAAATATTTCACATTTGTCTCATTACTCACTTGGATTTGATTAGTTAGATTCATTACAGAGCTGCAACATAAAAACATTTTTCACTCAAGAAAATACTTGTGATAAAAAATACAAAAGACTCAGTAAATTATATACCAAAATACTTTAATTCTTTGTTGTAATTTAAATGCTTTTCTAGGAATCAGAATTTTTGCATGAGTGTAGTCATTTTATAAGCGAACAGGGCTATTTAATATAAAATGAAATCATGTCACTTAAATGTCACATGTTATAAAATGGAATTTAGGCATCTACCAAGTACTCCTTTAATAGCATAAATCCTAGTTTGACTCTAAGGAAGTTGCTTAAACTCTCCATTTCCTTATAATTAGATGCATTATATGATAAAGCTTCTTTTTTTCAAAATAACTATACAATATCCCTCATTCTGTCCCCTTACAGTTGCTTCTGTATTAGTTGAAGAAAGTTAAAATTCAGTTGTTTAATTGTGTCACTATAACAATTTATAAAAGGAGAGTACCTTAAAATTGGCTGTATGTAACTGAGACAGATTAATGAAATTACAGTCAGTATTTTAGAACTAACATTGATATAGTGTTAACCTAATTTAATTAAACCCAGAACTAGTAGACTGGCATTGCCTCAATATTTTTTGCTGTCCATTCTTTTGTTTATCTAATTATATGCCATTATAAAGAGTTCATATTCACTGTGAGCAGAACACATTGGCACAGATTACGTGCAATAACAGAATTGCTTTGAATGATGGCATCTGTCTTTTCCATGACTACTATGGATCTCATTGCTAGAATATGTTACTAAAATATATTTATCTTACTCTAAAGTAAAATTATGCAAAGTTTCCTGATACACACATTGTATATTAATTGTCAATGTATTTTTTTTCTAAATGTTGTTAAACTGTAGTAGAGTGTTAACTACCTTAAAATTTTCAGATATTATCATAAATCCTCTTCAGAAGGGAGATAAATCAATGCAAATGAAAATATAAATATAATAGCATAAGAAATCTTTCATTGCTTATCTTAAAAATTATGTCTAGCTTATTAAATCAAGGATGCATGTTTTCCTATGAACTAAATACGTAATTCCTCATACCTACATGCCTTTACACATGCAGCTATCATCTCTGTTCAGAACAGTTCAATGTCATCCTCACTCCTTTGGCATTTTCCGTCTGAGGAACACTGAGAAACACTTTAAGATTTGACTCAAGCGTCACCATCTCCCTCATCCCCCTCAGACTTACTTAGCTGTTGCTCCTCTGTGCTCCCACTCTGAGATGGTCTTGTCTCGATCATGGTACATACTGCAATGTATGAATATACCTATTTGCTCATAATCAGTTCTCAATTTGATAAACTCTTTGAATATAAGAACCATGTCACTATTTTAAGAAATTTTTTTATTGAAGGATAGTTGATTTACAATGTTAATTTCTGCTTTACAGCACTATATTTCAGTTATACACACACACACGCACACATTCTTTTCATATTCTTTTCCATTGTTGTTATCACAGGATATTTAATATAGTTTCCTGTGGTATACAATAGGACCTTGTTGTTTATTCATTCTATGTATAATACTTTCCATTTGCTTGTCCCAAACTCCTACTCCATCCCTCTCTGACTACTCCCCCTCACTGGGTAAGCACAAGTCTGTTCTCTATGTCTGTGCGCTTTCCTATTTTTATATCTTAGCACCTAGAACAATATCTGCCATAGAAGTAGATGCTCATTTAATTTGTGTGAATAAGCAATTGAATCAACAGATTTTCATGGTTGGTTTCCTAAGTGTCAGTAACCAGAGTTGGGAAGAGTTGCATAAAGTTAAGCATCATGAACTGAGAGTCAAAGTCTTTTTCTGAGCTGGATTTACATTTTATGATATCAAACCCTGATCCACTGTAAAATTTTCACTGACGTATCTTAAGCAAGAGAAAAGCCTTCTTTTATGATTTAACCTGATTCTGTTATCCTCCTTTGAACTATCTTTCTATCTCTACATGCTACTTATTTCAAATTCAGTGCCTCACTAAATCACAAGAGGTCTAATAAAAGTCTAAGCTTAAGCCGAGAATATATAAAATGTGTAATCTTCTAAAAAACCTTTTGCTTTCATGCACATTTTATATAGTAAATAGACAGAATATTTGAATAGGTAGACACTTAATATCTATCCATTTATTTTGATAATAGGAGAAAAATCCACAGATAAATCATAGTTAGATCTCTGAATAGGTTCTATCTAAAAGTAAAATTTTCATATATGTTTTAAAACAACTTTTTTCTAATAGTAAAGGTAATGCAACTTTACTGTCATAACTGTAGGAAATATGTAAAAACAAAATGAATGAAATAAATCTATCTGTAAAATTTATCATACAAAGATAACAATTAACTCTCCAGCAAATAGGAGATTACTCATATTTTCATTTTTTACTTACACAAGAAAATTTAGAAGAGGAAATTTAAGTTGAGAAGCATGCTGTAACTCCAACACACTGTGCATCTTTCAGTAATTTTTCTTTTTACATTGTTTTTTGTTTTTCTATATCTGTATGTAGTATAGGCTAACATTTGTATTTTTATATTTTCAATGATAAGAATGTCCAAACCTTTGTCAGTTCCCACATTACCAAAAATTTTTCACAAAATGTGGTTTTATGGCTTAATAGTGTAAACTAAATAATCAAAAAAGAAAGGAGATTTCAAATATGAAATTACATGGCCCTAAAATAAAACAAAATATGTGTCATTTTATTCATTAGGTGATAGTCATAATTTAGAATGACACAGTACTTTTAATTTTTCATATATTCATTTATAGAATATACAATATGAAAAGGAATATATTTGTGAATGAATTTGTATAAGGATTGCAGACAATTGAGATAAAAGCAACTATTCTGTCATAAGTTTGGGATCATCAATTATGTTATCCTTATTACTAACTGTGTATAAACTTCACAGTAAAGTACTCAACACAATTATTAGTAGAGTAAAAAGTAAATCTGAGATTGAAGATGTGCTACCTGTATGCAAAAACTTAAAGTGGACAAGATAGATTTTTCAGGATACATTTTGTTGTCATTCAGGAGCAAAATAGAGTCACAAAAGCAAAAATGTCTAAGAAGATGCCTTATGACAAGGACCATTTATCCTGAGTTTGGAAAGAGCTCTTTGTAATTGACTGAGTCCCTGCTGCCATCATTCCCTAGAGAACAGCAAGATGAACCCTGTGTCCTCTCATAAAATCAGGGAGACGTGGTTGGCCAGGAAGCCTCAGTACTTTCACTATTAAATCTGCAAATAACATACAAATCCTCATGATTCCTCTCTGAAATTACNGTCCCTGCTGCCATCATTCCCTAGAGAACAGCAAGATGAACCCTGTGTCCTCTCATAAAATCAGGGAGACGTGGTTGGCCAGGAAGCCTCAGTACTTTCACTATTAAATCTGCAAATAACATACAAATCCTCATGATTCCTCTCTGAAATTACCAAAGGGATCTTATAGATAAAGTAAGTTCAAGCAGTATATGAAAAAGAATTGAAATATCCCCCCAAAATGTGAATTTAATCAGTTTTACTATTCAGGAGACTGTACTCCTTCTATTTCAAAACAGGTTCCTGTAACCATACTGTCCATGTGCCAAATAATCGGCCTCCTCTCGTTTGTCATTTTGCTGCAGGTACATTTCCTCAGAAAGGCCAAGAGCTTAAGTATTATCATTCACACAGAGATCAATTTTCTTTAGACAGCAAAGTGTTGCAGGCACAAATTTGCATTTGCAGTGTGGTAATTTTAAAAATTTCTACAAATTGGAGATTTTGAATGTCCTTGCTACTTTTTTGTGATGTTTTATATATTTTGCTCATGGGAAAAAAGAAAACTCTCAGTTCTTTTATTAGATGTTTTACAATTGTATTTATTTGCAAAATTATCTCGAAGTTGATAAAATATTACCCAACTCAGGGTAATTCTGCCTCCTGAGTGATAACCAAAGGGATGTACTGACTGGTCTTGGCTAATCAAAGAATTAGACAGATGTACTTGGTTCCGTCAAGTCCTTGAACTCCTAATAGGTACGCTGCTGCTGCTAAGTCACTTCAGTTGTGTCCGACTCTGTGTGACCCCATGGACAGCAGCCCACCAGGCTGCTCTGTCCACAGAATTCTCTAGGCAAGAGTACTGGAGTGAGTTGCCATTTCCTTCTCCACCTACTAGGTAAGAGGTATTGTTATAGATACAATGGAATATTGATGTGCCTCAGATGTCAAAAATCATATTGCTTTTGGGCACGTATAAGGTCACATTAACATAAATGCTCAAATTCCCATTGCACTTACAACACTCCTGAACTCTTAGCCCTTTTGGAAAGTGCTCTGATAAAATATTTATGGCAGGCCCCAGAGAATGTGAAGTGCTAGGTTTAATCCTGTTAGTCCTATGGCTGCTCTCCCATGTGAAACTGAGGGCTTATGCCAAGTCTNGACTTCACATTCCAAAATGTCTGGCTCTAGATTAGTGATCACACCATCATGATTATCTGGTCGTGAAGATCTTTTTTGTACAATTCTTCTGTGTATTCTTGCCACCTCTTCTTAATATCTTCTGCTTCTGTTAGGTCCTTACCATTTCTGTCCTTTATCAAGCCCATCTTTGCATGAAATGTTACCTTGGTAGCTCTAATTTTCTTGAAGAGATCTCTAGTCTTTCCCATTCTGTTGTTTTCCTCTGTTTCTTTGCATTGATCCCTGAAGAAGGCTTTCTTATCTCTTCTTGCTATTCTTTGGAACTCTGCATTCAGATGCTTGTATCTTTCTTTATCTCCTTTGCATTTCGCTTCTCTTCTTTTCTCAGCTATTTGTAAGGCCTCCTCAGAGAGCCACTTTGCTTTTCTGCATTTCTTTTCCATGGGGATGGTCTTGATTCCTGTCTCCTGTACAATGTCACGAACCTCATTCCATAGTTCATCAGGCACTCTATCTATCAAATCTAGGCCCTTAAATCTATTTCTCACTTCCACTAAGTCATGTCCAATTCTTTGAAACCCCATGGACTGCAGCATGCCAGGGTTCCCTGTCCTTCACCATTTTCCAGTCTGCTCAAACTCATGTCCCTTGAGTTTGCATCCAACCATCTCATCCTTTGTCATCCCCTTCTCCTCCTGCCTTCAATGTTTCCCAGTATGAAGATATTTTCCAGTGTGTCAGCTCTTCGCGTCAGGTGACCAAAGTATCGAAGCTATGTCAGACACAATTCTAAGTTATTTAATTTTTTAAACTATTCTAGGTACTATGTTAACATAATCTCCAATTTGTAGATACATAAGCAGGGACACAGAGAGTCACACACAGTCAGTCTATTAAGTACCAAACTCAGGATTCAATCCCAGACAGTTTTGTTCCAGAGATCATGTATATTATTTAAGCAATATATGCCTCCATTAACTTTTATAGCTTTAAGAAAAAATCCTGAAACCTAGATGCTTAAATCAATATCCCATCATTTTCAGTTTGTCAGAGTAAGTTTGAGATGCACTCCAGGTATCCGTTTAAAGTTGTGAAGAACTTTGTAAATAATGAGCCTGTATTTCTGTTGTTATTATATCAGAGATAAGCATATAATTTGGGAGTCATGGATATGTAGAGAAGGTCAGCTTTCCTAATTTTTATCTAATGTTTCTGGTTTTGTCTTGTGGACTGACATAGTACATATTATATCTCTCTTCTCCTTGCTTCGTCCTCATATATTTGAACACATATCTCCCTTTATTCCTTTAATCTCTTACTGAAACTGTTAAAAATCTGTAAGAGGTATTCAAATCAAAACATTGAAGGTAAGAGAGAAACTATTGAAATTAAGGAAATATCAACATATTCAATTAAGAATAAATGACAATTTTCCAATAAAGGAAATTTGCAAACAAGACCATATTTGGCTAGAATGATATAAACTTGTGCTTAAAATCATTTTTAACAAGTGAATACTAATAATAAGGAATCTATTAATATTAATTATAAATATTTAAGGATGTGCTAATAAACTTTTTAAGATTCTTATCTTTTAGAAATAATGCTTAAATATTAATGTGCCATCTGGGATTGCTTACAAATAATATACAATAGGTAGTTGGGAATATAGATAAAAAATAGTCTTCATGAATTGGTAATTGTTTGGATTATGACCCAATAAGAGTTTATTATACTGTTCTACTATTGAATGTGCTTGAAATTTCCCATTATAAGAATTAAAAACAAATTGAAATACAAAGAACATATTTAAAAATTAATAAAGGCTATAGTTGGGGAGGAAGAAATTTTCCTCTATTCTTCCAACTTTTTCTCACTGGTCTAAACATTAAATTGACATAAAATAGATTAACAAAATTTTAATAGCAAACCAAATAAATGAAAGTTTAATATAGCATGTATACATTGGAGAGACTCAGGAAAATTGAGTAACTCACTTATGGCTGAAATTCTCACTTTAAATACCATCTTCAGCTAAAGATAAAGCAAGATGTAGAACGTAGTGATTTAAGTGGTTTAGGATTTCAAAGGGGAGGAAGCAATTCACAGAGAGGTAGAAAAATAAATATTTGGTATACAGCTGTTAGCTTAGCCATGCAAAGACAATGGGGCACATAATGGACTGATCTCTAGGCCCTGTCAATTTCCCACACCATAACCAGTCCAGTATTCTTTGTGAGTTATTTCTGGTAATACTCCTATTCCAGGAACAGGCCCTTTACCTAAAATATTTTAGGCAGTTAAGGGCAGGTAGCAAGAACACCTTCCTGAGGCCTGTTTCTTAAAGACAATCAGCCTAAATGAATCCTCATGCCAAAGAGGCATATTTTTGAGTGGCAAATTTTTCTTCCCTACAATATCATCTTCAGATACTATCTAGTCTGACTGTTTAGATGCTAATTTCTACTTTATAAAATATCTGTTATTTAATCATTTATNTAAACTGGGACACATGGCTTAAATAATATTCCCCCAAAATTGATAGGCAAAATTGAAGTCAGGTAGTCAGACTCAAATTCTTTGCAGAAACTGTGTCTCTTAGTAGCATGATGATGATGAATATTTTTATTTCCATCATCTTTATTGTATCATTTCCTCTTAGTAATATAATTTCTTTACCACCTGTCTCTTATACACATCTAGATGTGTATAAGAGACAGATCTCCCTATAATTTGACATATTTATTTCCCATTTTCCAAAGCATTTTTAGAGACATAAATTAATATATTTTAAGTAAAAATTTTAAAACTCATGAAATATTACACAATGATGAGGGTATAACTGAGAAGACTAACTACAAATAAATGCTATAAAACAGGAACTTCTTCATTTTCTGAAGTCAAATCCATCAATCTACCTGCATTTTCACACTTTTTTTTTGTCTTCCCTTCTCTTAAATGTAAGACACATTCCTCTTGTCAAACTGTTTCTTCATTTTTGCTGTAAATTTCATTTGCTGCCACCTTCCTTGGAATGTCTTTTGGTTTATCATTCCATTCTTCTGTATTTTAACCTTACTCCTTCCATTGATTTCTTTTTATAGGGACATGTGTCTCTAATAAATATTTAAAAGTCCCTCTTCTTCCACTTACAAGCACACCTCATTTGATTGAGCTTCATTTTATTGTGCTTTGCAGATAGTGCTTTTTTGTATTTTGGTTTCTGTTTGTTTCTTTGTTTTTACAAATTGCAGATTTGTAGTAACCCTGAGTTGAACAAGTATTGGCACCATTTTTCAACAGCATTTGCTCATTTTGTGTCTTTGCATCATATTTTGATAATTCTCACAGTATCAAACCTTCCCTGACAAAGATTATGACTTCCTGACCGCTCAAATGATGGTTACCATTTTTTAGCAATGAACTATTTTAAGGTGTGAATATAATTTTTTAGACATAATCTATTGCATACTTAATAGATTACAGTATGTGCTGTGTGCTTAGTCACTTGGTCATGTCCTACTGTAGTATCAGTTCAGTTCAGTCTCTCAGTCATGTCCAACTCTTTGTGACTCCATGAACCGCAGCACGCCAGGCCTCCCTGTCCATCACCAACTCCCGGAATTCACCCAAACCCATGTCCATTGAGTCGGTAATGCCATCCAACCATCTCATCCTCTGTGGCCCCTTCTCTTCCTGCCTTCAATCTTTCCCAGCATCAGGGTCTTTTCCAGTGAGTCAGTTCTCTGCATCAGGTGGCCAAAGTATTGGAGTTTTAGCTTCAACATCAGTCCTTCCAATGAATATTCAGGACTAATCTCTTTTAGAATGGACTGGTTGGATCTCCTTGCAGTCCAAGGTACTCTCAAGAGTCTTCTCCAACACCACAGTTCAAAAGCATCAATTCTTCGGCACTCAGCTTTTTTCATAGTCCAACTCACATCCATACACAACTACTGGAAAAACCATAGCTTTGATTAGACAAATCTTTGTCAGTGGTCCTATAGTCACACAATAATCAGGTAAAAAGAGGGTACAGGTCTTTTTAGATCCTTGTAGTTTTCTCCTATATAAATTTACCTAGAAAATAATATCTGAATACAGTTTCCATCTTTACACTTTTAAGTTAATTTTGCTATTTTCAATTTAAAGTTTTTAAATTTACATATATTTAAAAGTAAAAAAATGTATCTAATTTCCTGATCTTAAAAATGTTAAATAGGTTTATTTTTCTTGAAGTCATCATTGTATAGATACAAAATAACATAGATAAAAAATCATTAATACTAAGAAATACCTATATGCTGCTTGCCATACTGGGTAATCTTCCATCTGAATTACATGTACTGCTTTATTTAATCCTCACACAATTTCTTGAGGTAGGTAAAATCCTTAATCTATCAATTAGTAAACTGGGACACATGGCTTAAATAATATTCCCCCAAAATTGATAGGCAAAATTGAAGTCAGGTAGTCAGACTCAAATTCTTTGCAGAAACTGTGTCTCTTAGTAGCATGATGATGATGAATATTTTTATTTCCATCATCTTTATTGTATCATTTCCTCTTAGTAATATAATTTCTTTACCACTTTTCTTATTTTTTCCCCACTGTGTCAAAGTCTCCTGTTCTTTATCCCACTAAGCTAATTCCAGAATATTAGTTCCCATCTACTTTTACTCCAACTTTTATGCCCTGAGTTATTTCTTTAATTCTTAGCTTTCGCATGTTGTTTCCTTTTATTTCACATGATACTGTGTACTAGAAAAGTTCCTATTAAATTTCTTTATTCCTACCCCTAGTCTGGGATATGCTGGTCTTCAGAGAGTTCTGTAGAGGATGATAGTGGTGGGTCCTTTGTTAGGAAATCAGGAATCATATTTGATCTAGAACAGTGTTTAGCAAAGTACAATCAGTGGGCCATACACAGTTGCTACATGTTTTTGAAGGCCTACCATTAAAAATGCTTTTTCTGTTTTTAAATGGTTGAAATAAACATAGTATTTTATGACATAAAAAATTGTATACAGTTCACATTTTAGCATCCATCAATATAACATATTGGAACAAAAACCTGCCCCTTTGTTTATGAATTGTCTACTTTCACACTGTAGAAAGAGAGTTGAGTGGTTGGGGCAAGCTGTGTGGCCCACAAAGATGGAAACACTCACATATAGTCTGTCAATCCCTAGTCTACAACCTTTCTGTTCCTATTTGATCACTCCTTCCTGGCAAATATATTCAGAGGATTAGATCTGATAGAGTGCCTGAAGAACTGTGGACAGAGGTTCGTGACACTGTACAGGAAGCAGTGATCAAGACCAGCCCCAAGAAAAAGAAATGCAAAAAGGAAAAATGGTTATCTGAGGTGGCTTTACAAACAGCTGTGAGAAGAAGAGAAGCGAAAGGCAAAGGAGAAAAAGAAAGATATACCCATTTGAGTGCAGAGTTCCAAAGAATATCAAGGAGAGATAAGAAAGCCTTCCTCAGTAATTAATGCAAAGAAATAGAGGAAAACAATAGAATGGGAAAGACTAGAGATCTCTTCAAGAAAATTAGAGATGCCAAGGGAATATTTCATGCAAAGATGGGCACATTAAAGGACAAAAATGGTATGGACCTAACAGAAGTAGAAGATATTAAGAAGAGGTGGCAAAAGTACACAGAAGAACTATACAAAAAAGATCTTCATGACCCAGATAACCACAATAGTGTGATCACTCACCTAGAGTCAGACATCCTGGAATACAAAGCCAAGTGGGCCTTAGGAAGCATCACTATGAACAAAGGTAGTGGAGGTGTTGGAATTCCAGTTGAGTTATTTCAAATTCTAAACGTTGATATTGTTAAAGTGTTGCACTCCATATGCCAGAAAATTTGGAAAACTCAGCAGTGGCCACAGGACTGGAAAAGGTCAGCTTTCATTCCAGTCCCAAAGAAAGGCAATACCTAAGAATGCTCAAACTACCATGCAGTTGCACTCATCTCACATGCTAGGAAATTAATGCTCAAAATTCTCCAAGCCAGGCTTCAACAGTATATGAACTGTGAAGTTTCAGATGTTCAAGCTGGTTTTAGAAAAGTCAGAGGAACCAGAGATCAAATTGCCAACATCCTTTGGATAAAAAAAAAGCAAAAGAGTTCCAGAAAAACATCTAATTCTTCTTTATTGACTGGGTGGATCACATCAAACTGTGGAAAATTCTGAAAGAGATGGGAATACCAGATCACCTGACCTGCTTCTTGAGAAATCTGTACGCAGGTCAAGAAGAAACAGTTAGAACTGGACATGGAAAAAAAAGACTGGTTCCAAATTGGGAATGGAGTGTGTTAAGGCTGTATATTGTCCCCTGCTTATTTAACTTATATGTAGAGTGTATAATGAGAAATTCTGGACTGGATGAAGTACAAGCTGGAATCAAGATTTCTGGGAGAAATATCAATAAGCTCAGATATGCAGGTGAAACCACCTTTATGGCAGAAAATGAAGAACTAAAGAGACTTTGATGAATGTGAAAGATGAGAGTAAAAAAGTTGGCTTGAAACTCAGTATTCAGAAAACTAAAATCATGGCATCTGGTCCCATCACTTCATAGCAAATGGATGGGGAAATGGTAGAAACAGAGGCAGCCTTTATTTTTTGAGCTCCCAAATCACTGCAGACGGTGAGTGCAGCCATGAAATTAAAAGACACTTGCTCCTTGCAAGAAAAGTTATGATCAACCTAGACAGCATATTAAAACGCAGAGACATTACTTTCCCAACAAAAGTCCATCTATTCAAAGCTATGTTTTTTCTATTAGTCATGTATGGACGTGAGAGTTGGACTTAAAGAAAGCTGAGTGCTGAAGAATTGATGCTTTTGGACTGTTGTGTTGGAGAAGATCTTGAGAGTTGCTTGGACAGCAAGGAGATCCAACCAGTCACTCGTAAAGGAAATCAGTCCTCAATATTCATTGGAAGGACTGATGCTGAAAGTGAAACTCCAATACTTTGGCCACCTGATGCGAAGAGCTGACTCATTTGTAAAGACCCAGATGCTCGGAAAGATTGAAGGCGGGAGGAGAAGGGGACAACAGAGGATGAGATGGTTGGATGGCATCACTGACTCAATGGACATGAGTTTGAGTGAATTATGGGAGTTGGTAATGGACAGGAAGGCCTGGCATGCTGCAGTCCGTGGGATCGCAAAGAGTCAGACACGACCGAGCAACTGAACTGAACTGAGTGACTGAACTGAACTGAACTTCTCCCTGGAGGAGTTCAGTCCCCGCTAGAGAATGTTACCCAGTCAACCTGCCTCCAGCTCCGACCTCATTCATTTTCATTTTCTCTCTATTTGTATAATTTTGCCTTATGGAAAAAGATACCATTTTAGGCAGAATGACCCCATGTTTATCTACCATTGTTAATATCCTTAAGTATTCTAAACTTTATTGTTGTTCAAAACCATACTTGTTTTGCACAACTTAAGTACTAGAGTGATTTTTAAGACAGTATTTTGAAAAACAAGGTATAATTCTATGTGTTAAAATTAATAAATGAAATTAATAAGTAGTTTCCTTTTCACAATTCCATCAGCTTTAAATTATAAGGCACTTATCTTTGTCTAATTATACATTATTTTTTGTATTTATTAAAGTTATCATCTTTCCAATAGTGATTTTTATTTTCTCTTAAGTTTAAACAAGCTTAGTTCAGTTCAGTAAACATGCTAGCTGGTATATAATCTTAACAGATACTTTCTGTTTGTTCTTTCATAGTCAATATACAGAAATCTTAAACTGTCTCGACATCAAATACAATTCAATAAGTGATAGCATGCTTCATTTATATTTATGTCTCCATCTATATGGTAATGTCACAGACACCACTTAGGGAACCTCCTCCCACTTGGCTAGGTCTTGTCTTACCAGCATATGTAATTTTTATTGTAGATGAAATGTCAAACCTAATGACCTGAATATGACACCCAATCTGAGAATCCTATCTCCCTGGCATATGCGTGTTCTTTACAGGTAGCATAATAAGCACTCAAACATCTTTTTGATTGCCCATGTTCCTTTTCAGAGTCTTATATTTAGCAGAGAATAGGCAAGGCAGATCTCCAAAAGTTATTAGATTGAAGCATTTTCAGGAAATAGAAAGATCTTATTCTTCTCTTATGCTTGAATTTGTACTGTTACAGAACAAA
The DNA here is from genome assembly GCA_006410875.1 of Neotragus pygmaeus. NCBI lineage: Eukaryota > Metazoa > Chordata > Mammalia > Artiodactyla > Bovidae > Neotragus > Neotragus pygmaeus. Next base: position 109,047 of record SJYV01048849.1, on the reverse strand, counting down.
TTTGAAAGTAATATATTCCACTTCTCAGAAAGCCAGATTTGGTAGAATACCATGTTGATTATGATATTTACATCTACTGAGCCTACTGTCTTTGAGAAATAAAAGAAAGATTGTATTAGATCAGATAAAATTACAGTGTTCAATTCAGGGGCACTAGCGTCGAATGCTTCTTACTCAGTGCAGCAAAGAAGCAGTATTTTGCACTTTCAATTTATTTAAAAAATCCATCAGTTCTTATTAAGAATTCTATTTGAAGTTTATAATACACCGAATGCCATCTTATGCCCTCCCTTGTGTAAACATATTTTTATTTTATGAGGGTTGCCCTTGTTGGCCCAGAGCTCCCTACAAGGAAAAATTTTCTTGCAGTTTAGGAAGAGGGGTGGTATTAGCCTTGGTCCCTTTTTAGAAAAATCAGCAATCATGTTTGCTTCAGAACAATTGTCTTTAAGTTTATTCACTGTCTCCCAAACTCGCTTTTTTCCCCCTTATTCTTAAAGGAAATTCTGCTCTGATATCATAGCATTATATACTACATCAACTCTACTGTATGGCCCATAACAAAATTTTGTGCTGTTTACCAAAATCTTCCTGTGAAATGCAAAGGGAAAATTTGAGGATTTAGAATATCTCTCTCTATAGTGCACGTGCACACACACACGCACGCACACGTGTGCACATACACCCCCCGACACACAACTTTTCAAGACTATTTTTGCTGGGGTCTCAGTTAAGTCTTACTTGAATCTCAACATTGAATAGTGTGACTCCTGTTATTCCTCACTTGATGTGGTTTCCTTCAAAGTAATAAATACCATTTAAACAATTAATAGCAGAGTCACAAGACACATAGGACCAAGGAATTACTGGGGGGGGGATATATATTGGTTTACTATTTTAAAAATATCTCTTTTAAATTTCCTGCCAGGACTATAACTTTTAGTTCTAGTCATCATCTCTTCTTTCTCTCATTCAAGGCTTCATGCAGTAAGCGTACCATACTATAGCTCAGATATGTCCTTTCTCAGACTCTCAATTATTTCCCACTGCCTGTTAATTAAGGACATAGCTGAATTTTAGCATTTGAGTTGTTACTAATATGTCCCTGACTAGCTTTAAATTTGTCTTTTCTCTAATAATACTATTTCCTCTGATTAGAATGTGCCTTCTTATAACTCTGTGTGTCAAAATCACAACCATTTTTTTAATGCCCATATTAAATCAGTGCATGCTGAGAGCCTTTGACCCCAGTAAAATGGGAAACCGTATTAACTCATTTTGTGTTCCACATTGACACTTATGTTGCTCTCCTATATTCTTGTCAGTATATAGTTTGCTAGGAAGTACCTTCCAGAATAGATAAGTGCCAGTACTAAAAATAAAATGATACTATGCCAGTTAGTAGTTTACATATTCTTTTAAAATAAATGTATTGCTTATTATTATATCCCAGCTGAGAATTATTATTTGTCCTCCAAGAACAGAGGATTCTTTCCATTAATATTATTTTCTAATTAAGAGCAAATATACTAATCACAGTCTTTAATAGTTTGTCAGAGAGACTGTGCAGCAGAGAATTAGTTTTAAAAATTAGAAACAGTATATATGTTAGAAGCTTTCTGTATTTTATAGATAAAAATAAATTCTAAATGCAACTGAAATAATTTTTATGGATACTTAATCAAAATTCATGCCATAATTTTACTATACAATCATGATTTTAAGATGATTCTAAAATTTTAAAATGTCTTTAAGGTTTCATTTTTATTACTTGATCTCAGTAAATAAGTAAAACAATCTTTAGTAGTTAAACATAGTGAAATTTGGTTGCATCTAACTGTCCCTTTGGTAAGGAACATGTCGATTTACACAAGAACTAAAATAAAATTTTAAAAATCCAAATCGTACTTATCCTGCATGTCCTTTAATTAACTCACCAAATATTTGTTGAGCATTAATTATGTGTCAGACACAAACTGTGCCACATACTGGTGATAGAAAAAGTGTGATCACAATAGACATGTTCTTTGATGTTACACAAATGTTCATTTCAAACTGATATTAGTTACTCTATGGAAGAATATTGCCCAGACAGAAAAATCTAATTATTTTTCAATTGGCCATGAGTAAATAAATAATTGTCACATCTTATGAGCAGTTAATTTTTAAGAAAGATGTTTAATGTGAAGCTTATAAAGCTTGTATGTGTACTACACATACTTAATCATTCTGACTTATAAGTCAGTTTTTGTATATCACAGTAGCATCTTAAGTTATGTTTAGCATTTTTTCCTCTCTATGCTGTATCATGTAACTAGCAGATTTTAAAAGTTATATGAGAAAATATTTTCAGTGAAAATATAGTTTGTTTTAATTTCTATGTGAGATTAGCCTTATGTATAGAGAATCTTGGTTTACTAAAAATTAAACATGGAAACGTAAATTAATGCTCTTATTTCTTTGTCTAATTCTCCATCTTGTCATTCAACTGGTCCAGACAGAATTTTTAAATATCTGAAAAACATTTCCTTAAATGCCAAAATACACCCAATTTTTCACCTTACTATTAATAGTTTTCATTAATTTTCTATAAATCTTTACAAAGACCAGATAAAATGTTAAAGCAGAGTAATTATATATATTAAATGTTATATTTTTCAAAAATGACAAACTGTAAAATCTACGCTGTTGAAAACACTACTACGGGCTTCCTTGGTGGTTCAGTTGGCAAAGAATCCACCTGTAGTGCAAGAGATCTGGGTTTGATCCCTGTATTGGGAAGATCCCCTGGTGGAGGGCATGGCAATCCACTCCAGTATTCTTGCCTGTATAACCTCTATGGACAGAGGAACCTGGCAGGCTGCAAACCATGGGAGTTGCAAAGAGTCAGACATGATGAGCAACTAAGCACAAACAAATGGTGTGTTAAGTTAGTTTTTACCCACTAAGGTACAAGTATAAATGTCTGTAAAATATAAATTGTTTCATACATGAATGTATTTTTCTATTTTGTGTTATTTACTGATATTCTGATTATTAGATTTAAATAAGTATAAAATAAAATGTACAATAGGAATTAAATAGGGTGCTTAAAGTTGATAACTATTTCATTCATTTAATTGATTTAAATATGGCAGTTGTTGTGTTTCATGTGTCTTAGACACAAAGCAGTCTATAAGGTGAAGCTCAGTCTATGTAAATATCTAAAATGAATTATTATATGTGCATTCTAATTGCATTTTTAACTATTCAGTTGTTCGTTCAATGTTTATAAGTAGAAGGGTTGAACTGCTAGAACTAAGGAAACTGAAGATTAGGGTCTAGACATAATTTGCTTAATTCACAATTTTATTAAGGTCAATATGTTCAATTTAAAAATGTCATATCTCAGCCTCTCTTGCAAGTAGTATTGAGCATATCCCACTGTTATGATAAGTGTGGATTAAATACAGGTTGAACCTCTTTAAAAATTAGGCAGATTCAACTGGCTTTTACCCTTTTTGACTTTGACACATCCATCTACTTTCTGTATGAAATAGTTGAAGTTGCAGAACTCATCTTGAAACTTTAAAAAACTACAAGGATCTAAAAGACCTATACCCTGAGACCTTAAGACATTGTATAAGACCTGAATGCCTACTTATTGACTTAAGGTTGCATTAGGCAAAACACACCCTGATTATGTGAAATACTATGTTATTTGGATATTTTTTTTACATCAAGGCAGAGTCAATCCTTAAATGTAGTGCATATTTACAGGTACATGGTGGATCCTGCATTGTATATAAATCCAATAAAAAGGAGTAGGAAAAGTATATACCAAAAGATCAAGAAAGTACAGATAAAAGTACATACAACTGGAAACATACAGCTGTGATACTTGTTACTTAAATGAGCATAATAGTGGGTAACCCCCAAATAGAAAGGGGAGGATAACTCACATTTCATTTCATATTTTGGGTGTGGAATTTTTTGAGTGTGATAGCACCTGATTCAAGGCAGCTCTAAGTTTAAACCATTTTAACAATTCATTTAAAATGATGATTTATAGTTTATTAGCTTCCCTGGTGGCTCAGAGGTTAAAGCGTCTGCCTCCAATGCGGGAGACTCGGATTCGATACCTGGGTTGGGAAGATCCCCTGGAGAAGGAAATGGCAATCCACTCCAGTATTCTTGCCTGGAGAATCCCATGGACGGAGAAGCCTAGTAGGTTACAGTCCACAGGATCACAAAGAGTTGCACACGACTGAGCAACTTCACCTTTTTCATATTTTATGTTGAAAGTAGAAACTCAAAACCTTTTTTCCTAAAGAATTTTTAGTAGATAATCCCTGTAAGAGTGTACACACACTCTGTTTTCTGTAATTGTTCTTTGCTGGTGAGTGGGGGAAATTTAGAGTATTTAAGTGTCCCATGCTTTTACAACACAAACCTGGAACATACAACCTGCAGGCAATCCACCATGTTCTGGTCCAGGAAATGAATGACTATTTCCTAAGGCAGCTACCAGTGCTATCCAGTTCACCAGTCATGATAAAGTTATATGATCTCTAATCAGCTTCCCAAGCATAACCCAGCCTCAGCACACTGTGCCTGAGCAAGGAATGAGATAATGCTGAGAATATGGTGCTCCTGATTCTTCACTGATGATTTCTGACTACTGCCTAACAAGCATGCACATGTTTGTAGTCTTGGCAACAGAGGTTGAAATCTATCTGAATCGAGGACATTTTTCCCCCCATAATAGACAGAATAAAAACATCTTTGCAAAGTAATCAGTTCACTTCAGTCCGACTGTTTGCGATTCCATGAATCACAGCACACCAGGCCTCCCTGTCCATCACCGGCTCCTGGATTTTACCCAAACTCATGTCCATCGAGTCGGTGATGCCATCAAGCTATCTCATCCTTTGTCGTCCCCTTCTCCTCTGGCCCCCAATCCCTCCCAGCATCAGAGTCTTTTCCAATGAGTCAACTCTTCGCATGAAGTGGCCAAAGTACTGGAGTTCCAACTTTAGCATCAGTCCTTCCAATGAACACCCAGGACTGATCTCCTTCAGAATGGACTGGTTGGATCTCTTTGCAGTCTAAGGGACTCTCAAGAGTCTTCTCCAACACCACGGTTCAAAAGCATCAGTTCTTCGACGTTCAGCTTTCTTCACAGTCCAACTCTCACATCCATACATGACCACAAGAAAAACCATAGCCTTGACTAGACGGATCTTTGTTGGCAAAGTAGTGTTTCTGCTTTTGAATATGCTATCTAGGTTGGTCATAACTTTCCTTCCAAGGAGTAAGCGTCTTTTAATTTCATGGCTGCAGTTACCATCTGCAGTGATTCTGTAGCCCAAAAAAATAAAGTGTGACACAGTATAATAGCTTATTATCACCTCCCTCACAGGACTCTGAAGATTATAACTAGGAAAAAACTCTGATAAGGGATATATTTTGTAATAAACACATTTCATCCCTAAATATTTGTCCTTTCACCCAAAAGGAAAATATAGCTGGAATTCTAAGCTACAAAATTATGCCTGGAGACCCAAAAGTCTAAGTTATTGTTTATACAAGTTCAACTAATTGTTTGATGTAAATAATTACTTAGCACATGATTTCAGCAGACATCTGTTTGCTTAATTTTAGAGAGGTTTCTCCTGAGTAGTCTAGTTTCATAAATTAATGCTGAAACTTGGCTAAGCCACAAAATAAGCATTGATTATAGTCTGAAGCCACAGAAATATTAAAAGTCACAAAATTATTTCTGAAATGGACTTTTAACAAATTGTCAGCTTAACTTATGTTCTGCCTACTCAACTTACAAACATACATAGTATCCTTGAATTTCCATTTTCAGAGTTTTGTCTAAACTATCATAGTACCCCAGGCCTCAAATAATTTGATTTTACTGAGCTCAATTTTTCATTTCAAGGAATATGACACTTCTCTGTACTATTTTAATGTAAATTATATATCTCATATGAAAGAGTAGAATATCTAAGCCAAGTTTGAATGTGATATTCACCTGACAATTGAATGTATTAAAGTAATCTAATATACATAATTATTTTGTTAACCTATGAATCATAAAACTGTCACCATGAAAAATAATAATTTTGGATAGGACAAGTTTAATACATTTCAATATTATTTTTCATTATTTCAATCCATTTAACTTTTTATGATGTTCTCCTTGAGAAATTCAGGGCTTACCTTTGCTACCTACTACATGGTTTTTTCCCCTAAAGATATTCATTCTTCTTTACATTCAATAAAATAACATTTTCTGGTTCTGATCATTATGCAAGGTAAATTATATTTTTAACATGTTTCATAACATTTCAATGATATGAATTGATATTTTTTAAAGTATTATATGAAATACAGAATCAGTATAAAATAATCATGACCCTCACAATGTTGTATCATATTATTACAGTTTAGAAATTTCAGTTTAGAAATAAGAACTCTAAATTCTATTATAAGACTTCACTGTTTTGTGACTTAAAAAGTCAAAATAATTCAGAATATTATAAATAAATATATATGGTTAAAAACAAATTTTGCCAATGTATGCAAATGGATTAAAACATATTAGATGTATTGATATTCAAAACTAGATATCAATACTACAAAAGTTCTTAAAAAATAGATTTATTCAACTCTGGCCCCAGAATTCATTTTGCATATTTTAATAGCATATTTTACTCCATATTTTTCCCTTGCCTAGTAATTAATATAGATTATTGAAAGAAACTAATTATTGAGTAAAAAAAAATGTGACCTACATTTGCCTTNGTTCTTAAAAAATAGATTTATTCAACTCTGGCCCCAGAATTCATTTTGCATATTTTAATAGCATATTTTACTCCATATTTTTCCCTTGCCTAGTAATTAATATAGATTATTGAAAGAAACTAATTATTGAGTAAAAAAAAAATGTGACCTACATTTGCCTTTTGGCCTTGATTATTTGCAAAATGAGATGCTCATGGAAACAACATTCTTTTATTGTCTACTGACTATGTTTAAAGAGCTCCACTAAGTAATTAGGTTAAAATAAAGATTTTGATACATTTATACTTTGTAACTTTAAAGCAGTTGAATGAATGTTCTCCAGTATCTCTCCAGTCTCCTAGGAAATACACATTAGACAGGGAAAATCTCATAAATAAATATATAAATGTGTTAATGGGCTTTCAGAGGCATTCGGAGTTCTTGCTACACTCCAGAAAAAGACCAGTGAGTGTGTCACTGCTCTCTCCAGGGAGCCAGGAATGTAACTGCTTTATGTCTGTTCCTGAGTACAGGGCAGGTTATTTCTTCTACTTCAACTTCCTGTTTTGCTTTTTCACTCAAAAAGGGCAAAGAGAAAAAGGACAAGTGGCAGAAAGTAATTTAATAGACAGCTAATCAATAAACTTATGTTATATTGTCATTTTTTCAAAAAGCCTTTAATAAAATTAAAGTCAAGCTAAATATATATTTGATTTTGTTAATTGTTTGATAGTCTTAAGTTAAATTGCTTCCCCAGGTGGTTAATAAACTGACTCTCTGTTATAAGAGTAAATTATAAAATTGATATTAAAAATTTAGTGCTTACTATAAAATCAAATAAAAAATGCATTAGAGTAGGCAAGGGAAGGAAAATTTTACTTACAGAGAGAGTTTCTACTCAGAAGAATAGGTTTTTCCCTTATTTAAGTTTTCCATAATGGTTGTGAGTGAAAGCTGCTCAGTCATGTCCAACTCTTTGGAACCCCATGGATTACAGCATGCCAGACCCCCCTGTCCATGGAAATCTTCAGCAAGAATACTGGAGTGGGTAGCCTTTCCCGTCTCTGGGGATCTTCCCAACCCAGGAATCAACCTGGGGTCTCCTGCATTGCAGGCAGATTCTTAACCAGCTGAGCTATGCTACCAGGGAAGCAATAATGGTTAGCATCATAGTTTCCCAATAGAATTATCTTAATATAGTTACCATAGTTCCAAAGAGTAAAAGATTAATTTTTTAACCCAAGTTTAGGAGAGGAACAAATATAAATGATCCATATAAAAATGCAAAATATAAAGAACATCCATCATAATTCCTCATCTGTAGCTACTGACTAGAGTTGGTTTTGCATAAACCTCGTCACTTGGGTGATCTATTTGTTTTTGTGTAAATAAAGTGAATGAATTAAAAAATACATATGAAGCTGTACATAAAATTATGTACACAGATCTGGAAATAAAATTAGGATTATTTTAAATTGCAAATAATAGCAATTAATGATTAGGGACCAAGTTTTCAAATGTTTATGCCTTTAAATTTTTTTCTATTATTTTTAAATGTAACATTCTTTTATGACATCTTTTCAGCTGATTTTATAAAATGTATATATAATTTGTATTATTGCTCATTTGTCTTTGTGTTAGAATGAATGTTTAATTCTTTCTGAAGAGAATGTTGCCCTGCCAAATGGACTTTTAGTGGAATTAAGTATGAAGCAAAGTTTTCAAAAAAGGAAATCCATCCCACTCTTACTCTGCAGGGAACTGGCTAAGAGGCTAGCAGAACCTCTTCCTCTCAGTAACCGTAACCTTGAACTCACTGTTGCTCAAAGTCTTTTACAGAGCTTGCCTGAGGGAACATGATCAGTTCTTCCATTTCTTCTCCCAGCAACCTGAAGAATCTGATGAAGGCTGTTGATGCTACCTGGAAGCTGCCTAGCAAAACACACACTTACAGCCTATACCATGCCTCCCAACATACACACCAATTGTCCAGAGGTTCAGAGGTTCCTCTGATACCCAAATCCCTACGCTGTTATTTTGAGATCCTCTTGGATTAAGGCAGACTACCATACAGCTTGCACTGGGTAGTGCTCTGAGAAATCCCTTTTATCAAATTATGTTCTCATAAGCTATCAACCTTTATTGAGGTGTATTTTAACAAACAGCACCATAAAATACATCACAATGTTTACTGTCAGGATAGTTTGAGAGGGCTGTTTATTACATTAACCTAATTTTCTGTGAGGACTCACAGGAAAATCTTCTCCATGGTGTTAACATCAGGAGTAATTAGAATTAGGCAACTGGTTTATTGCCTCATGAACACTGCAATTATTCCTTTTTCCCTTTTCTAGAAAGTTCTGCGGCCCTACTTTAAGCCAGTCATAGGAACTTTTTAGGGTATGTATTGTTGACTGCTTTAATTGCTGGCCCTATTTCATTTTCCTATTAATATTTTCATGCTGCTTCACTTTTATATTTTATTTCTACCATGCTATATTTCACTTTGGAAGCTGCTTTAACTCTGTTTTAGACATGGAGGGTATGAAAAAATAGAATACTCTGGGTTTACTTTTTGTTAATTTTTTTTTCTGCTTATCTGTATACTTAAAAAAAATTTTTTTTGTATTTATTTATTATTATTATTGTTTTACTTTATTTTACTTTATAATACTCTATTGGCTTTGCCATACATCGACATGAATCCACCACTTGGGAGGAGAGAAGGGAGTTTAGAGAATTTTTATGGTTCTAATATTTCTCACCATAAAAACACTTAGAAGTGAAATGTAGAAGGTTAAGACAAATGCTTGCTCCTTGGAAGAAAAGCTTTGACAAACCTAGACAACATATTAAAAAGTAGAGACATTTGCCAACAAAGTCCATATAGTCAAAGCTGTGGTTTTTCCAGTAGTCATGTATGAAAGTGAAAGTTGGACCATAAAGAAGACTGAGAGCTGAAGAATTGATGCTTTCTAATTGTAGCACTGGAGTAGACTGATGAGAGTCCCCTGGACAGCAAGGAGTTCAAACCAGTCAATCCTAAAGGAAATCAACCCTGAATATTCATTTGAAGGGTTGATGCTGGAGCTGAAACTCCAGTGTTTGGCCACCAGATGTGAAGAAGTGATTCATTGGAAAAGACCCTGATTTGGGGAAAGATTAAATGCAGGAGAAGAGAGCCACGAAGGATGAGTTGACTGGATGGCAGCATTTACTCAGTGGACATGAGTTTGAGGAAACTCTGGGAGATTGTGAAGGACAAAGAAGGATAATGTGCTGCAGTCCATGGGGTCACAAAGAGCTGGACTAGACTTAGTGACTGAACAACAGGAATATATGCTTATACCCTACATATAAAATCCTAGAAAAAGAACTGTTAAATAAACACATACATACTTACTACACAAACCTCACACAGGATTAATATAAAGATGTTTACCAACCTAGTAATTTATCATTTTTATATCAAAACCAGAAGAGGTAGGCTTTGACTGCAGGAAGAGAAGCATAAATTTGTTACACACACGGGTTAGTCACTTAACAAATATATTGTGTGCCACTGCAAAACAGAGCACTGGACTTCATGAGCACAGAGATGCATAAGTCACCATCTTTGTCCTCAGGAGACTTGTGTGACCAGGCAGTAGTGAGCATGGTATGTATTGATATAAAAAGAACATTAAATAACCTGTCTGGGTTTGAAACCAGAGTCTGCAACATTTTAACTGTATGACCCCTCTAAGCTCCTTTCTTAGTTGTGAAGACAAATGACACATGTGATGTGCTTAGAAGAGGAGGCAGTTGTTATTTATCAGATCTCAGACTGTTGAAACTAAGAAGCAAGACACATCACTGGAAGCTGGAGGGAGGTAGACAAAGAAAAAAAAAACACACAAAAAAACAAACCTAAAGTACTACATATATCAGAGACCATGGAACCTGAGAACTGGGGCAAAGAACTAGATTGGCTAGTTAGGTATAGGGCTGAACAGTTTACAAAGTGCTTGCACATATAGACTGTTTTCTTTGTTGCTTACACATTCCTGCTTACACATTCCTATTTTCAGGATAAAAACCGGGGCTTCAGGGAATCTTAGTCCCTTTAGATCTCCTAGCCGGAAGTGCAGTGTTCTTTGTACCCCAGAAAATTAGATAACATTTAGCAAGGCGTTTCACTTTAAAATATTTGCTTATTATATGGATCAGATAAACCCCAGATTGAAGCACAGCCAGTAAAATATAATTCCATATCACAAAAGTCTGTTGAAATAACCATTGTAGACAACAGATATTAGCATATTCTCCCCTAATACCTATAAGACTTCAAAAAAAAAAAAAGTAAAAAAACCAAAACTCATTGTTTAGTTCCTATAGAAGTGCTTCATGAAGCTTGAGAAAATTATTGTTTTAATAGTGTAATTATAGTATAAATGTTTATTTTTTTCCTCAGTTTTTATAAAAAAGTCTATAACAATTCTATAACAGGTTTATTATCTGTGGTAATTTTTCAGTGTTGATATAATGTTTTTTTTTAATATTCTTGGACAATTGTATCCTAATTATATTCTAAACTAAGTTGTGCAAAGCCTTGTGCTACTTTTATTTTGCCAAATATTCTGAAAGCTTAAGGAAGATCTTATTAAGAGGTCATGAGGCAAATATGATAAGGTTGATCTGTTCCATATGTTACATATTCACAGTAATAGCTAATGCTTAGTAACTTGCCATTATGATGCTTTTTATAATTGCTGATAAATTTTTTTAAACCTTTTAGTGTACCTGGTATTTAAAGTGGCATCAGGGACTGACTTAGTCTCATTTGAATTGTATCCTGGAATGTCACCTGGCATTAAGTAGATATTCTGTATTCAATCAATATCACTTGACTGACTGATCTAATATTTATTTGCCTAAAGTACTTATAACTCAAGCATTATACTGAAAAAATGTAGATGCAACAAAACATTCCCTGGGCTGTGTGCCTATCANTCTTTGGCATTGCCTTTCTTTGGGATTGGAATGAAAACTGACCTTTTCCAGTCCTGTGGCCACTGCTGAGTTTTCCAAATTTGCTGGCATATTGAGTGCAGCACTTTCACAGCATCATCTTTCAGGATTTGAAATAGCTCAACTGGAATTCCATCACCTCCACTAGCTTTGTTTGTAGTGATGCTTTCTAAGACCCACTTGACTTCAGATTCCAAGATGTCTGGCTCTAGATTAGTGATCACATCATCATGATTATCTGGGTCATAACTAACACTGTTATTTGGTGATACTTAGAGGCTAGAAGAAAAAGGACTGTGTCAGTCAGTTTATGTCAGCAGATTTAGTGCAGAGACATGAAAGATCGTTTCAAATATTTCAGATAATTGCTTTGCTCAACAAATGTTAATGGTACATTTATTCCATCAAGGGATTCTCTAAACACTAGTGTAAAGGGTAAGCAAGACACATATATTCCTTTCCTTCACAGAAACGTATTAGCCTTTATTACAAATTTTTGATTATTTTAATTTAGCTTTTATTAAATTCAAATTTTAAAAATACTGAAAGTACTCACCACAATGGCTACAAGTAAAAAGACTGACAATACCAATGTAGTAATTGAGATATAGATCAACCAGAACCAGAAATTTCATACATTGTTGGTGGAGTGTGGAATGGTGGAGCCTCTTTGGAAAAATGTTTTCTTATTACATAAAACATAAATATTTTGTGCTGGTTTTAGCAAATTGATAAACAATGTTGTGGATGGACCTACCCTTGTGATTCTTATTATGACTGCAAGTAAGCATTAAGAAACTTTGTGGGTAAAATGATTTATTACTTACAAGTCCTGGAAAGCTTATGGCTCTCCTGGGGCTGCACAGCGAGGTCACATGTAGAGTGAGTGAAGACAGAACACTGGTCTGGGGTTTTGCCTTTATTGGGCTTGATGGTGGGGCCTAGAGTTTTGAGGGCTCAATCATTATTGATAAATTTAAAACATAAGAGCAGAAATGTAAAACCTGGAAAGAGGGGAAAAAAGGTGGCCCAAATGGTTTTGAGAACAAAGGAGCCTTAGTTGGGAGAGGCAGCCTGGCTCTTGATTCAGCCCTGTGGCTGGCATTGTGTTTATCAGAGATAGCCAGTATTGAAGGGAGTAATCAAAGCTTGTCAGGCATTTGCATCACAAAAAGAGAAAACCCAAATGTCAGGGCTTATACTCACTATAATATATCTCCATGATGGCTAAGCAAACCTGATTTTAGATACTTACTTTTTTTTTTTTAAGCTTATGTTTCCAAATAAATATGTGTCAGAATGTTTACATTGTTTATTTATAATCACTAAAATCTGGAAGCCAACTAAGTGTCCATCAATGAGAGAATGCAAAGCAAATGATAGCATATTCATATGAAATACTACCAAGTAATACAAAATAATGAAACTTTGATCCATGAAGCCATATGGATGAATTACAAAACAGTATTCTGAGTGGGATTCTCTGGTGGCTCAGAGGGTAAAGAGTTTGCCTGCAATGTGGGAGACCTGAATTCAATCCCTGGGTCAGGAAGATCCCCTGGTGAAGAAAATGTCAACCCACTCCAGTATTCTTGCCTGGAAAACCCCAGAGTTGGAGGAGCCTGGCAGTTCCACAGGGTTGCAAAGAGCTGGAAGCAACTGAGCAACTTCACTCCCACTTTCATTCTGAATGAGAGAAGCTTTATGTAAGAGATTTCATGCTACATTATTTCATTTATATTATATTCTAGAACAAGTAGAACCAATCTTTTGTGACCAAAAAAAAAAAAAAAAATTGGAACAGTAGTGACCTCTGGGGAATAAACATGAGGTGATATTAATTTTCTATTATCTAATATTCTGTGATAGCAATATGGATTATAAATGCTTATGTACTTCATCATATTTAAATTTAACCTCAAAATAAAAGAAAAGGAACTATGAACAAAAAGCAAAAGAAGTTAAAGTAATGGTGTGAATTTGCTGTATAACATTTTGGTGAAAGAAATACTATTGCACTTTATTTGTTTTAGGTCAAATTCTATATCAGCTATTTTGTAAAATAGTATAGTAAGCAGTTCCATCTTAGCTATTTTTGTGACGTTCTGTCCAGTCCTGGAGATTATTTAAATATTCAAGGAATTTGCATGATACTCATAAAATGAGAGACTATTTTGGTTCCAGCAGCCTATGGTTTAAATATTGGACTGGCTAAAATGTTCATATGGGTTTTTCTGAAATGTCTTATAGAAAAACTAGAAGGAACTTTCTGGCCCACTCAATACTTCATCTGGTTGCTATACTGCTGTGAAATTTTGTCCTCCATCTTCTTTTGAGCACTGTTGCTTGGGTAGACTCATAAATGGCAGGTCAAGTGTGAACATAGTGATTAACCTTCAAAATACCCCATTGCATGCCTCCCTGATCCTATTTTCAAGATGGAGAGGGGGGAAATGTATGCCATTTGGTAAAATTTCTCCACCGTCATCCTCTTCCTGGTAGTAGCAAAGTTTCCTTTCTCCTTCTCAAGACTAGATATGTAAACCTTCTTCTATAGTGTCAGCTCCTTGTCACTCCCCAGCTGTGCCTAATAACTTTTATCTTTAATGTTAAAAAAGGCATTAATAACACTTTGAAGCAAGGGCTTCCATGCTCGTCAAACCAACACCTAGCCAACTTAGTGGTATTCAGGAAGGAAAAATGCCTCTCAGTCTTTGATTGGTCCCTTGTTTCAAAACAAGGAACTCAAGACACAAACTAGTATGTCAGTAATCTATCTGGCAAAAGTAATATAGTTGCAAAGTCATGACACACACACTAAAATAAAAAGCATGCACCAAGAAATGACTAAGCTGTTTGTGTAGAAATCTCCCAAGCTAAAGCTCATACTCTTAACATGTCACCTAACTGGTATTCTAAGAAGCAGAATGGGGGGAAACTCACTGGTACTCTAAGAAGCTGAATGGGGGAAATTCTAGTAGGACAAGATGGGTTTTATCAAGACTGTCAGTACCAAGTTCACACCTTTGGGTCTAAATGATATGAAATATATGAAGGAGTAATATAAAAAGGCCAGAATATCACCTTTATTAGTTAGTAGGAATAGGTTTCTTAACATTGACCCTTATAATAAGGCAAACCTATTCATCTAAGAGCTGGAAAATCTTTGTCATGGAAAACCTTCCTTCTCCAGGATTATCAACAGATTCCCATAAGAAGCAAAGAGCTGAGCCAAACATAACTTGTTTACTTTTCCCAAATATAGTACCCATATAGCACCCATGCAGTCATGGTCTCTTGGGAGGAAAGAACAAAGGGAGAAAGGAGGCCAGGAGCTACACTGATGTCTTCTTGTTGTTGTTGTTTAGTGGCTAAGTCGTGTCTGACTCTTTGCAACCCTATGGACTGTAGCCCACCAGGCTCCTCTGTCCATGGGATTCTCCAGGCAAGAATACTGGAGCAGGTTGCCATTTCCTCCTCCAAGAGATTATCCTGACCCAGAGATTGAACCTGTGTCTCTTGAGTCTCCTGCATTGACAGGTAGATTCTTTACCACAAATACTACTTGGAAAAAGTGTGCTCCTGTAGAGAGAGACATCAGAATTGAATCAAGAGCATTTCCTCATAGCAGTTGTAATCAGAGTTTAGTAAACGCTAACTCATTGTTTGGGCTTTAATTTGATGCTGAAGTGGCTATATGAGAGGAGAAAAATGTCATGCTTAGCCTAAGTCTACTATGATTTTTGACATATTTCAATCTTTCTGTTTCGGACAAATACTTAAGTGTAGTGTTTGAATGAAATGGCAAGTTCCTATACAAAAGACTGGATAAAAGAAAAGATATTAAAGAAAATGAATGAAGACACACATGGAAATGTTTTGGCATTATCTGTTCTAGGNAGTGATGGGATTGGATGCCATTATCTTAGTTTTCTGAATGTTGAGCTTTAAACCCACTTTTTCACTCTCCTATTTCAATTTAATCAAGAGGCTCTTTTTTGCTTTCTGCCATAAGGATGGTGTCATTTGCGTATCTGAGGTTATTGATATTTCTCCCAGCAATCTTGATTCCAGCTTGTGCTCCATCCAGCCTGGCATTTCTCATCATGTACTCTGCATATAAGTTAAATAGGCAGGGTGATAATATACAGTGTTGACATACTCCTTTCCCAATTTGGAACCAGTCTCCTGTTCCATGTCCAGTTCTAACTGTTGCTTCCTGATCTCCATACAGATTTCTCAAAAGGAAGATCAGGTGGTCTGGTATTCCCATCTCTTTCAGAATTTTCCATGGTTTGTTGTGATCCACACAAAGGCTTTGGCATAGTCAATAAAGCAGAAGTAGATGTTTTTCTGGAACTCTCTTGCTTTTTAAATGATCCAACGGATGTTGGCAATATGATCTCTGGTTCCTCCGTGTTTTCTAAGTCCAGCTTGAACATCTGGAAATTCATGGTTCACATACTGTTGAAACCTGGCTTAGAAAATTTTGAGCATTACTTTGCTAGCATGTGAGATGCATGCAATTGTGTGGTAGTTTGAACATTCTTTGGCATTGCCTTTCTTTGGGATTGGAATGAAAACTGACCTTTTCCAGTCCTGTGGCCACTGCTGAGTTGTCCAAATTTGCTGGCATATTGAGTGCAGCACTTTCACAGCATCATCTTTTAGGATTTGAAATAGCTCAGCTGGAATTCCATCACCTCCACTAGCTTTGTTCATTCCTAAGGCCCACCTGAGTTCGCATTCTAGGATTTCTGGCTCTAAGTGAGTGATCAAACCATCATGGTTACCTGGGTCATGATGCTTTTGAACTGTGGTGGTGAAGAAGACTCTTGAGAGTCACTTGAACTACAAAGAGATCTATCCAGTCTACCTAAAGGAAATCAGTCCTGAATATTCTTTGGAAGGACTGATGCTGAAGCTGAAACTTCAATACCTTAACTACCTGATGCAAAGAATTGACTCACTAGCAAAGACCCTGATGCTGGGAAAGATTGAAGGCCAGAGGAGAAGGGGCTGACAGAGGATGAGATGGTTGGATGGCATCACTGACTCGATGGACATGAGTTTGAGTAATCTCCGGGAGTTGGTGATGGACAGGGAAGCCTGGTGTGCTGTAGTCCATGGGATTGCAAAGGGTGAGAGACGACTGAGCGACTGAACTGATGAGTTTCTTGACACAGTTTCTTGACTGAGCTTCCTGAGATCACAGACTGGATCTTATTCATCTTTTTATTTCCAGTATCCAGAAGAGTATAGTAGGCACCCAAAGATGTTTTGGAAAGAAGTGAGGTAATAAATCAACCTTGTCTTTTAGCTACCTTGACAAAGGAGAAGCCCATTTAGGAGCAATGGTGAGTTGCAGGTCAACAGTTCAGTGAATGTACAGGACACCAGTGAAGCCCTCAGGGAACACTGGTATTGCTTCTCCTACCTTTAGACCTTTACCTTTTTTCTTCTCATTTCTCCCAAATGGAGCTTTCCAGGCCACTATGGGGCAAGTCCATGATATAAGCAGGAACAAAGAATTTCTCTTGGTATTTTGTTCCAATAGTTGAGTAATAGGTAGCAGTTCTTTCCTCACTGTTGGTGCTAATACCAGATCATTCCCTACCACTTGTTGCTCTTTCTCTCTCACAAAATTCTTCACACTTACACATACTTCTGTTGTCTCTCTGCCACACTGAGCAAAGTTCTGCCCAATTCACAGCTGTATTCTCACGACCTAAGCCACTGTCTGGCACAGAGTAGGTCCCCAGTAAATGCTGGGTAAGTGAAAAGAGTTATAAAAAGACATTTCTACTAAATAAAAGAGTTTAAAAATGCAAGTTGTGTCATGTCAAATTTTTAAGGCCTTTACATTAGAACATAGGTATGCTGTTCACTGAAAGCTTTCATCTATCTCTGCAGCAGCCTCATCACCACAAGGCTGGTCCCACTTATGTGCCTTAACTCTATTACATTTTAAGCATCCATTATGCTATATGTTACTCTCTACTGTGTATCTTTGTGTCTTCTTGTCTGTATCCCCCACAGAATATGCCTACAGGGCAAGATCCCTGTGTCTCTGCATCCTAGATTCAAGAGATAATGGTTAAATAAGTAAGCTTCCTTTTTCTGAAATTGTTAAAACCGAATCCATTTCTTAAACATGCTGTAGGCAGGATTAATCAGGAGCAAAAATTTATAACATTTTGATAAGATTTCTCTCAATGAATATTTGTTGAAGACTGTTGAAGTATTCATCTATTGCAATTAGTGTTTTCAAAGGTCTCTAGGAGCCCATTTCCTGTTCCGAGTAAACTCTATTATCTTCCAAGATCTAACTAAGCCTTATTTCACAGGAAAATGAGGCAGACTTTTTCTGATGGCTCCTTGAATACTGGTGGTGAGTTTCACTGAGAGGATTGTTTTCCTGTTCTCTGTGCCCACCTTCCAATTTTTCCCTCTAGTACTCTGTCAGGATTCTACACCATTCAATAATCCCTCATTTCCTCATGGCCTCACTTCCCTGCTGTCTCACTCTTTTTACCTGGTCCCACCCTACAGTTACCCTCTGCATATCCACAGTACTCCTCTCTCCTGTCATTGTATTCACCTCACAAATCCCCAACTCCGATTCTGTCGATTTCCCACCTTCTCTTGTGGGTTGTGTCCTTCCCACCATCCACACATAAATCCAATTGTAAACTATGCTGAGTAGTTTCACTTTAAATTCTTCACCATGCATGCATGCATTTGCTAAGTCACATCAGTTGTGTCCGACTCTTTGCGACCCTATGGACTATAGCTGTCAGGCTCCTCTGTCCAAGGGATTCTCTAGGNACCCAATTGTAAACTATGCTGAGTTTTTAAATTCTTTAACACTTTAAATTCTTCACCATGCATGCATGCATTTGCTAAGTCACATCAGTTGTGTCCGACTCTTTGCGACCCTATGGACTATAGCTGTCAGGCTCCTCTGTCCAAGGGATTCTCTAGGCAAGAATACTGGAATGGGTTTTCATGCCCTCTTCTAGGAAATCTGCCTGATCTAGGGATCGAACTCAAGTTTCTTTAAGTCTCCTGCATTGACAAGTGGGTTCTTTACCACCACTTGTGGAACCTAGGAAGCCCAAAATTATTCACCACCAACCTTAATTAGGCCCTCAGCACCCCCACTATCTACATCTATATAGTCACCTACATCTATACCTGCAGAGTCTGCAATGAATTGTCTACATTCCGAAGGCCAAGTTCTGCACTTGGGCACCAGATCCCACTCTTTTCCTCTCAAAGACATCCCCTTCCTTTCTTGTATCATTAAATTTTCCTTCTCGATTGGATCATTTTCTCTACTATACATAGTTATTTCTCTCATCTTAAAAAGCAAGCTAAAACAAAAATATTCTCTAATAGCTTTCAGGTTTTTTTTTTCCCTCTCCCATTTGTTTGTATCTCTCTCCAATTCCTATTCTCCTTTTTTTTTTTTTTTTTTGCNATGGAGGTATTTCTGGAATCTGAAGTCTAGTAACTCAGGTCAGCCAAGTAGTCCTGAGCAGATATAGATGTAAAGGCAGAACAAAGAACTAGCTGTTATAAATTAATAGAAAAATGAGCCAAAAAAGAAAAATTAAATGGATAAACATAGGCACAAGACAGGATTCAAAGATGCAAAGGACAGAGCCAAGGACTGAGTTCCCGTCTATCACTTATTTATTTAAATAATATATTGAAGAAGAGCAGATTTTGAACCAAAGCTCTTTTAGGTACTGAGAAAACAAACACTGAATGAAGCAAACAAAATCCTTGGCCTTTTGGAGCTTACATTTCAGTTCAATGAAACAGATGATAAATAAATTAGTAATGTATAATATATATTTAATAAATATAATAAAGTAAAAAGTGTAATTCAAATAAATCAGGTTAGGCTAATGGAATGTGAGTGTGGGTGGGGTCAGATTGAAACTGAAAGGAATCTTGGGAAATGTGTCCTAGGTACAGAAAATAACAGTTGCAAAAATCTGAGGCAAAATTCTCCTTGCTGTATTCAAAGAACAAGTGCTTTGAAGTTAGAGGGAGAAGAAAGATAAGAGAAATGTTGGAAGTTAGATATTGTTTGAGATATGGAGGACTTGTAGGTCCAAGTAAGAGTATTGTTCTTTATTCAAGTTGCTGTTGGAAGCCCTTTTTCATCCTCTTTTTTGGTTCTTGAACATTTTAGTCCTAAAACCATTAGGTGAGACACAGTGAGGTAGGCACAGGTAGATCAGCACAGGTCAAGAGAATGTCCTCGTAGGATTACTGAATAACGTGGGGCACTCAAGTCCCACATGTGTGGGGTGAGGGACTGATAATGTGATGGAGAATCCAAAGTAATGAGGGGGAGTTTCCATATGGACCAATGGCACAGTCGGGGATGTCAGAGCCCAAAAGCGATACTGAGGGTGAAGGTAGAGTTGTTAAAACTGCGGGACTTGATAAAATAAGTAGAAATATTAAGGATAATTAGAATCAGATTTCTGTTTACTAGAATTAGAGATATAGGTATGATGCATGGTTCTTTGTGTATATATGTAGTAGGTAGATATGTTATATATGTATGTATTTGTGTGTGTCCATAAAAATATCTGTATACATATATTTTCTATTTCTGTCCACTGAGAATACCTATGAGCAACAGTACCTCAATACCAGTGATCATAGCTAGCACCCAGATATTAGCTTCTAAATACCATTATCCACCAAAAGAAACTAGGACTCATTGGAGAAATGGTTGGTTCTAGAACTTAGAGAAAATATAAGATAAATCCAAAATAATGTATTGTGCCAGAAAGCAAAGAAATGGTCAAAGAATAATGATGACATTTCAAAATGACACAGAAACATCCTTGAAAGGGCTGCTATTGGCCAACTATGTTGCAATTAAGTACCAAGTAAATGATATTTATACCCTATAGCTCATTGAATCAATAGGAATTTGTGAACTCATATAGCTATATATAAAAGGGATAAATCAAAAGCTGATGAGAGATGACACATTTAAATACCTTCAAAGTATCTTCCCATAAAATGCTTAATAACTGAAAAAAGAATAAATTTCCTTGAAGTTAATAAAATAATCAAAGTGACATCATTGATAATGGGACAAATTGAAATTGTATGGTATTGGATAGGAAGTAATAACCATGTGTTGTCACTTCTACACTGCTGCTGCTAAGTCGCTTCAGTCATGTCTGACTCTGTGTGACCCCATAGACGGCAGCCCACTAGGCTCTCCCATCCCTGGGATTCTCCAGGCAAGAATGCTGGAGTGGGTTCCTATTTCCTTCTCCAGTGCATAAGAGTGAAAAGTGAAGTTGCTCAGTTGTGTCAGACTCTTAGGTCACCAGTCTCTTCCATCCATGGGATTTCTCAGGCAAGAGTACTGGAGTGGGGTGCCATTGCCTTCTCCACACTTCTATACTATCCCTCCCAAATAAGCATACTCTGAAATTAAAGAGAATAATTCATCCCCAAATAAAGGGACATTTACCATGTAACTTCAGTGTTCAAGAGTGTTGAGGACATGAAGTCAAGAAAAAATTGAGGAGCTACAGTAAACTGAAGGAGATAAGAGACATGACAAATGCAATTCATTTTCCTGACCTGAATCTGTGTGCTATAAAATACATTATTTAGACAATTGGTGACACTTGAATGAGGTCTGTGGATTAGATTGTAGTAATGTCAAGGTCAGTTAAGTTCCTGAAATTGATGATTGTACTTGGGTTACAAGGCCCTTTTCTGTGTGGAAAATGCACATTAAATCTTCAGGTGTAATAGAGCAGGCATGAGGTTGGCAACTTATTCCAAAATAGTTTAGGAAAATATTATCTTAGTATTGAGCACTTTATAACAATTTGTTGGCCATCCCATATAAATTTAAGGTTGTTAAAAATTGAGTAGAAAAGGCAAATTGTGATGAGAAACCATTGGTGATTTTGTTTAGGGGGTGAAATGATCATTATGTTTGAAAAGAAACATCATGACTTCTATGTAGGTGAGATCCTTAGGATGAGGTTGGAGAATGGATAAGTGGCAAAAAGAGAGCCAAATTGAGATGCCTTTGTAATAGTTCAGCAAAGGATGATGTCAGCTTTACTAGGGGATATAAGGGAGGAGGAGTGAGCATCCATTGGATTTATTATATTTTGTAATGAAAACCTGCACAACTTGCTGGATGTGGAGTATATAGGAAAAACAAAAAGTATAGACAAGAGTAGACAAAGTTCTTTGGCTCAGAGGCTTTGGTTGCTGCAGTTGCCTTTAATCTGTACATTTTCCTCTTTTACTACTGCTATTCCCATACCTTAAAGTTGTGATCATACAGCAGCAATATTCTGAAAATAATTTGTTACTGAGAAATAAAACTAGTTATGAGTTATAGAACTATGCCATTTTCAAAAGCCTCTACAAAGATATTGTTTATATTCCATCAGCTGCTGCTGCTGCTGCTAAGTCGCTTCAGTCATGCCTGGCTCTATGTGACCCCAGAGATGGCAACCCACCAACCTCCTCTGTCCCTGGGATTCTCCAGGCAAGAACACTGGAGTGGGTTGCCATTTCCTTCTACAATGCATGAAAGTGAAAAGTGAAAGTGAAGTCGCTTAGTCATGTCTGACTCTTAGCAACCCCATGGACTGCAGCCCACTAGGCTCCTCCATCCATGGTATTTTCCAGGCAAGAGTACTAGAGTGGGGTGCCATTGCCTTCTCCAATTCCATCAGCAAGAGTGTGCAAAGCAATGAAGCATAGGGACTGGAGTGAGTCCTTTGCCATTAGGCAGAAAAGGCTTTAGGTTCTAGCTCAGCCAAGTTACTAGAAAGTTGTTTAAACTCTAGAAACTCAGTATCCTTATATGTGTAATGAGGAATAATAACATATATTTTATAGAATTATATAAGGACTAACTGATAATGTAACATGGTTGACATTGAACTAAATATTACTGTTGTAGTCACTAGTATTAGTAGTAGTTGTAGGGGTAGAATAGCAATGTGTGATATCTGCAAAGACTTAAAAGATTGTGTTTTTTTTGAAATATTTATTAGTTTTCTAAGATGTGTGTGGGAAAAAAGAGGAAACATAGCAATTGCTATCAAAAATTATCTTCAGAATTTTGACAGTGGTTAATTGCTTTCAAATCTTTTAACTTATGACATTTCCCCTAGTTTATGTATATTCCGAGATTGACAAAAATAAAGATTCAGTAGCACATAAGTCCAGGAAAATTGTCTTAAACTGTATCAGTGTTTCTAATATTTTAGGTACACACATTTAGTACAGTATTCACTCCAGACAGGTGAATGTTCTTGTTGCTTGGAATAGAACATACTCCCTTCAATGTCTTCCTTCCTAACCCAGTTTTATATTCTGTGTTTACTGTGCCTAACTAATCATTATGCTAAGGCTCGTTAGCATAATGAACAACTGAAAACAGTTGTTCTTAATTGTAAATGTGAACTGAGCCCCATTAAGCTCCTGCCTGGATGCTTTGGAGATCCTTGGTGGTTTGGGATGTGGGGATGCATCCACTTTCTTTTGGTGTCAGTCCTTTTTATCGTTTATCTCTATGGCAGTCCCTTCAGCATTTCAGTTGTTAAGTGGTTCTAGCATATGTCTGATACAATTTTCTAACAACTGATACATTGTTATCACTGCTTATTATATATCAGCAGGAAATGCCACCTGTCTGAGAATTTAGGACCAATGGGATTGTATAGGCAAGACAGCAAATGTAGAATTAAATAGTAAGAAATGTCTCAGTTCTGTCCATTAACTTGTGATATTTAGTTTTGTGTGAATTAAAACTGTGAAAAACAAAAACAATGGAAGGCACATGAGCTCTATAGTTAACCCACAAAGAGATTTAAAACCTTGTTGACTATTTTTTTTTATTGTAGTGGTTTGACTTTTTGTATAGATGTTTGTACATTTATTCATGCACTATATTGTGAGAGAGTGCCGAATCCTAACTACTAGACCACCAGGGAGCGTCTATTCATGCACTATATTGTGAATGCCTGCTTTATGCCTTTGCACTCTGGGGATAATGTAGACATAGTCTCTCTCTCATAGACCCTAGAGTCTACTTTACTGCCAACAGTGTTGCTTTATTAGGTGTCCCAGTTTCAAAGACACAAGTTATTCTAGTGTGATATGTTAGAAAAAATTAGTGTTAACATCCATCCATGTTAAAACATCCATCTATGGTAAAACATGGCGATTCTTGCTACCTATATAACCTTTGTAAGTTACTTAATCATTGTGAGTTTCAAGTATGACAAATATAAAATGAAGTATGCTGGTACCCTTTATAAAATGTATGCTGCATTCTAGATATCTATAAGGCTTTTATGAAAAGTCCTGTGAATAAATTTGAGCCAGAAATCAATCTGAACAATAACGGGAGTGTGAAGCTTGCAGACTGGATTTATGCCCAAGTATGTTCACAGAACTCAATGTATTTGACACCAAAATCACTACATAGTGGAAGCATATCATTCTTTGATGATGTCAGGAATGTAAGTCTATGAACCTGATTTGGGGCTTTACACTAAATCTGTTTGTTGCTGTCAGGTTGGTATATCACAGCATCCTTGTCCTACCGACCAACCACATGGTTGCAGGTTCTCCCATGGAGAAGCCCTGATGCTTTACCACTCTGTTTGTCAAGTTGTCTCACATAGCAGCCTTCCTATGTCTGTGGAGATGCCAGAGAGCACTTGTCTGCTTGAGTTAGAGACAAAGCCTTTTCACTGCTTAGAGGACTAGATCTTGAATGTTGGTTCACTGGGGATCCTTGGGGTTAGAAAAGAGAACATAAATTTTACCCTTGTATCATTTTCCACATACCTGTCAACAGTGGAATGCCAGAGGTATCAAAGAATCAGTAACAAGGCAGAAATAGTGTGTAAATATCTTTTCATTCCAATTACTCTATCCATCCAAGCAATATATAAAAAATTGTTGTCTTCAGTTTCCTATTATTCATCTACAAAGAGATAAAAATGCCCACTTAATATCTAATGACATCACAATACTTTTTGTGTGCCTTGGTTGTATATTTTGTGTTTTGGTTGTCATTTGAGGTTAAATAAAAAATAAAACACCATCCCGACATCTAGTTAATTTCAGTACCCTTCCCCTGTAAAGAGATAATTAGCCAATTTAAGTTGTTCGTGCCCACCTCTATTCCTAACATAGTCCATTTTATATCCTCATATGCTCTAAAACCTGCTGAAACTATCTTATTTTTCTACTTAAAAATACTGTTCATCTTTCTTTACTAATTTTCTCTAGAGCAGAAGCTATTTGTTGTTCTTATTCAGATTGAAACAGCTGTAGTTAGAATGGTACCTAAAAGACAGCATACTACCTGTTTTATTCAGCGTACTAGTTGAATAAAAAAGTCAGTCTCCTCTAAATGAAATGAAGTTATATGTTCTAGAAGTGATTAAGACAAAACAAGAAATCATCACCCACCACTTGCTGTAGGAAGAGTTTATTAAAGATGTATCTCATAAAATAATTATTTTATTAATTTTAAGTAAATTTGTTTTTATTTTAGTTAAATCCTCTTTTATTTGAGATTTCATTAATCAAGGCATTCAGTTAACTATAATTTCATATGTGTAATATTTTAATTAATAATGAAATTACTGAGAAATCACAAAATTCTGAAATATTTTCTATAGAAAATTGAAATTTATTTAATAAAACTAGAGTATAGGGGGTTATTTAAATTTTTTGTCTTTGATTGAAGGTAATACATTTTTATATGACAGATACTGTCCTTTATTAAAGGACACTTAATTAAAGGATAAATGTCCTTTAATTAGAATATTTAATCAGTTAGTGGTACAATGGTATATTCATTATGGTACAATATACCATAGAATCTTACATTTGGGAGCCTTGATAAAAATTATTGAATTTATAAAATTATTGTTAATTAAACACTAAAAAATAGAACCACTTTAAACTAGATAATAATGTATTTGAATTTCTCTTGAAAACTTCCATTGACAGCTATAAAGGAAATGTAACTCTAAAGAAAATGCTATATATTAATTTAACATACAGTCCATGGAATTCTCCAGGCCAGAATAGCCTTTTCCTTCTCCAGGGGATCTTCCCAACCTGGGGGTTGAACCCAGGTCTCCCACATTGCAGGCAGATTCTTTACCAGCTGAGCCACAAGGGAAGACTAAGAACACTGAAGTGGGTAGCCATTCCCTTCTCCAATGGACCTTCCAGTCCCAGGAATTGAACCGGGGTCTCCTGCATGGCAGGCAGATTCTTTAACAACTCAGCTATCAGGGAAGCCTGATATGTTAATTAGCTATGTTAATTATTCAGAGCCTCATAGAAATTATGAACTTATTAAAATCCTCTGATAAATAAAAATCATAGGGGTTTTATTGTTCTATGGATTTCTGAGATGGCAAAACTCCCCAATAACTTGAAAATTACTTGATTTTTGATCTCTAAACCTTTCTGACTTCATCTGCTCTGTCCCTTTTTTTTCCCTTTTACAACAAAATGGTTTGTATTCTGAATCCTAGTCTCTGTCTCCTAAATAATTTTGTATCTAAAGTTAGCAACCTTTTCTTGATTCCTCAACTAATTCCTTGATTTTTATATTCAAAAATTTCAAATAAGATATGTACACCTGAGTTGCTCAGTTGTAGTAATTCTTCAGTCCTACAGCTGGTGAAGAGGGACCTTCCATGCCTCCGGCCTGCAGGACTGCCTCTGGCTATTGACTCTTCTGTCAGTTTATCCCAGTGTGCACATAAACGTTACACATTTTCTCTGAATAACATGATGTGATTCAGTTGGGAAACACAAATCTATGCATACTGTCTTGACTTTATGGCATCCTGTTGTCATTCTTTCCATTACATTTTTACATTAGCAGTCTTCCCTGTAAATAGGATACATTCTTTCCTATGTTATTTTACCCTAATGCTTTTTTGTAGAGCTTTTTTATACATTTTAATGAAATATTAATGTGTTAGTTTACTCATTTGTCTACTTCACCAGTGAATGAATGAAACAAATACAATATGCTTGGGTCTCATTTGTTTCATCATCACCTTGTTATCATTCAGAATGCAAATAATATTGCTATGAAAGAGAGAAAAATAAGAGAAATAGAGTAATCCAGGATTTAACAGGAGTGACTACAAGTTGATAAACTTTTTAGCATCTTAATATATGAGGATTTAATGATAGCTTTCACTCTTACACTTGGAAGGAATTTCAGTGAGTTACTGAGTACATCTGTTGTTTTTGTATATTTAGCGTTGTTCACCCTTGTTCTGAAGACAGAGTATTCTCTTCATTTGGGACACTGCACCTTCCCCTCCAGATAAGAAGGTGAATTATGTTGCCTTACCTCTATTACCATAAATCACCAAGGCTGACCCATCAGGTTATCAAATACCTCTGGGAATTATGTTTGATCCATAGCTGACAGATACCTCAAACAGGGCCAATTAGAATCCTCTTCTTCTTGACTGACATAATATCAGTACTAAAATATTGAATATCTTGAAAACCTAAAGCTACTAGAATCATTTTGCCAACTGAAAGAGAAGACCTGATTAAGAACCTAGCAAATGCAGAGGGCAAAGATGTAAAGTGTAGAAGAAGGAAAGAGTTCTCATGATCCTCTTCTAATTCCGGGATCCAGTTAAGTCTAGACTTTTCAGTCTTATAAATAAAATATTACTACCCAAAGTATTTGAGTTGATGTAATACAGTAAAAGTTTTCTTAAATTTATTCCAGTAATTGACCAGAGCACATCTCAAAATCCATTTTCAAAATAATAGTTATTAAAGTCAGTACGCATCCCATCTCACCAATCTCTATATTGGCCAATTATCTTTGGGAAATTAAACATAATGACAAATGTTTAAACATGGACTTTAAATAATGATATTTATTTATCTAAGCTTTGATAGAAGAAAGAGATAGGGATGATCTGTGAGAATTTCCATCAACTACATCAGCTTAGGGCAAGAGACCTCTGTTCAGTTCAGTTCAGTTCAGTCGCTCAGTCGTGTCCGACTCTTTGCAACCCCATGAATTGCAGCACGCCAGGCCTCCCTGTCCATCACCAACTCCCAGAGTTCACTCAGACTCACGTCCATCGAGTCAGTGATGCCATCCAGCCATCTCATCCTCTGTCGTCCCCTTCTCCTCCTGCCACCAATCCCTCCCAGCATCAGAGTCTTTTCCAGTGAGTCAACTCTTCACATGAGGTGGCCAAAGTACTGGAGTTTCAGCTTTAGCATCATTTCTTCCACAGAAATCCCAGGGCTGATCTCCTTCAGAATGGACTGGTTGGATCTCCTTGCAGTCCAAGGGACTCTCAAGAGTCTTCTCCAANNTGTAGGTCTTCATAGAACTGTTCAACTTCAGCTTCTTCAGTTTTACTGGTTGGGGAATAGACTTGGATTACCGTGATATTGAATGGTTTGCCTTGGAGATGAACAGAGATCATTCTGTTGTTTTTGAGATTTCATCCAAGTACTGCATTTTGGACTCTTGTTGACCCTGATGGCTACTCCATTTGTTCTGAGAAATTCCTGCCAGCAGTAGTAGATATAATGGTCATCTGAGTTAAATTCACCCATTCCAGTCCATTTTAGTTCACTGATTCCTAGAATGTCGATGTTCACCCTTGCCATCTCTTGTTTGACCACTTCCAATTTGCCTCTGTTAGTAGCATGTTATTTTTATCAGTTGTGCTACTTCTAAAATAGTATAATTAATTTATAAAACTATTAGAGACTATACATTTTTACCAGCCTGAATCTATTAATTTTAACCACAGGCCTGTGCTTGCCAGCATTAGTATCTGTCATTCATATCTCTTATAGGAAGAAGTTCGATTAGTTTAAAAATTCATGTGAAAAATGGTTCTCAGACTTTATATTGATCAGTGTTATTTTTATTTTTTTATTATTTTATTTTTAGAGCCAAAACATGTTTCTTAATGTGTAAACATATCTGTAAGTTCACGTATAATTTCTTAATATGGGTGTACTCAGTTCTGTCTGACTCTTTGCAACCCCATAGACTGTAACCTGGCAGGCTTCTCTGTCCACGGGATTTTCCTGGCAATGATACTGGGGTAGGTTACCATTTCCTTCTCTAGGGGATTTCTGAATATAAATTAATATAAATTTTTATTCTAGTGAAGGCTGGAATTGTTCTGAATGAGGTAAGAATGGGAGATTGACAGTTAGGCCTTCACTTTTGAGTCACTTTGGGGGAAGAATAGGGCCCAATGAAGCTGTTTTAAATCTACTGGGATTTTAAAAGTATAGATCAAAGTAAAAATATGACAAGAGATTAATATTTTACCCAGGTGGTATGTGTTTGTCATCATCATATCATTTATTATATATTGCTTTTTAAATATTAGAAATTGAGAACCAAGTTTTTGTTCTCTTTTGTTTTTCTAATTGTTGCTTCTGGAAATGTATACTAGTTCCTTGCATGCTGGTCTGTTCACTGAAAAGGTGGCAGTCACCTGACAGATATGACAATAATTTTATTTGCCTAAGCAATCTCATGGTTAATGGAACATTTAAAAAAATTGATTCTTATGATTAGTTGGTTAAACAACAATTCTTCAGAAAATACAGTGTGTTAAATGATGGGATACAATGGAAGTTTGAAGGAGTTGCCTTACATGTCCACACAGTAATAATTAAGAAACATCACGAATAATAGAAGTGGGTTAGAAGGAACTGACATATGGAATTTTTTCTTTGGTAAGTAGTTTACTGGTCAGTAAACAAATTTCCAGTCCCATGACTACAGCGGCTTCTTTCTTTTTTATATTTTTGTCCTACTTCACATGACTCCAAAGCAAGTTCCCTAAAAAAATGTGCTGGAAATAAAGAGACATTGAAGCAATTACAGTTTAGATAAGACTGTTTACTGCTGTGAGACTGGATATCTGCTAATGGCCCTGATCAATGACACAAGTGCTAATCTGCCAGAAGTTTTGTTCTGACCCCTAGCACCTGATGTACTTTAGATTTATTTCTTCCACAGCCTACATCTTTCATTTTTTCTCAATGATTAGCTTGTAGTTATTAAGCACCTGAGTACTGAGTATCATAAATGCCAATTAGGGAAGCCTTCACTCTGCAATTATCAGCCAGCAAAATAGGTTGCTTTCTGCGTCCCTGTCCTGTTTCATTGACCCCTCTAACTCTCTCTTCAACAGTACTAGAGTGTTTGAATTATTATAAAGCAAGTAATGTCAATGAATACAGCTATATGTCAACCTGATAACCCTCAAAACAGCTGCATAATTATTTACACAGCACAGTAACAAGTAAAGTTGTATTTATACATTTATATATTATTTATAAATAAATGCACATATAGTTAAAGCAATGGTTCTCAAGGTATACTTCAAAACCCCTAAGGCCATTGAAATAAATTTAGTAGTTCTAAGGTATTAGTAGGTCTGAGAAATTATTTTTTTCCTACAATATCTGTGTCAGGCCAGATTTTCTCTTTGTATTGCAAGTAAAACCACTTATCACAGTAAATTTAATTTAGAAGTGGATATGAGAGTCCTGCTTTCTTCTATTTAGACAAACATAAAAATGCTTTCAAAAATGTAAAAAAAAATACTATGCCTAATACTATTTCCTTTTTTGTAAAATTTAGTCATTTTTCATAAAAATGATATCTATAATAATGTGTAAAGGCCTTATTTATTTAAAATAAATGAGCAAATATATTTTCTCAGTTTTAACTTCTATGTGATAAATATAAATAACCAACATAAAGTAAAACTCTTTGAGCTCCCTAATAATTTTAAGTAAGTAAATGAGTTCTATGGGAGAAAAATTTGAGAACTACCTAGTTAAAAATAAAAATGTAGACAGGAAAGAATAATACACACCAGATTTTTGATAATGATTTTTTTAGAGGAAAGAGGGAATTATTCCTACTTGGGAGTTGAATAAAAGTTAAATTCAATTTTATCAATTATGTTCTGTTTCTTAAATAAAACATTGAAGAGGCAATGACAAATAAAAATATTTGCTATTCTAGCTATTTTAGGGGAGAGGGAGAGTGTTTACTATATTATTAGCTTGACTTGACTGTCAAAATTTTCTTTTCTATAACTGGTATGAGGAATAGTTTTTTACTTGTATGATATATATATTCTTATGAAGTTTTATTTTGCTCAAACACCTTAAGAAAAATCCACATGTTTTTAATATACAAATGTCTGGGAAGAGATGGTCTATGTGATCATAACAGTACAGTCAAAGATAAGCAGTGATGATCTGTGTTCACAAGTCAACATGGGCAATTTCCTTTTCCTCCTTCATTTTAATAATATGCTTTCTTCTTTAGAATTACTGTTTTAAAGTGAGAAACCGATAGCAATATTCAATATTAAAACATCATAAAACACTTTTAAAATAAGAGTCACATTTCAGTTTCTGGTGCAGTACTCTGAAAAAATTTGAGCAAAGTTGATTTTTGGTAGTCTAGCAATAGTGTATCAGTTTTAGTTAGATAATTTTTACTAAGGTATTATGCATATTTCAGGCCCAAAAGTAGTATCAGGAATCAAACATATATGTGTGTGTGTTTTCTTTTTTGCTAGTGTCTGTATGAATATGTATATTGCAAAGCTTATGATACTGTCTCATTCTGAGATTTTCCAGAATTTTTCATGTAATATCTTTGTTTTGTATCATAGAGAAAATGAGTTCTAGCCAAGAACATGGAGAGAGCTGAGGTTAGGGGAATGAAAACCTAGGTTCTTTTTTCATGTTTTGCCCTGATGAAAAGGCATTGTTTGCCAGATCTCTTAAGATGGAAAAATCACAAAACCACTTTAGGTAGCTCATAACAGAAGGGTTTTTAGTTAAGATCCAATAGGATGTCTCAGGGAAAAATACAAACAGAAAATGAGGCAGAGTTCATGTAACCAGGACCTAAAATTGGTGATTTAAAAAATATAAAGCTAGGTATATTGCTCTCTCTAGAGATTGCTCTTTCTTTTGGCCTCTATATTTCTCTGTGTCTGATGCATTTTTCTCTCTGAGGACCACCTTCTCTTACTTATTCAGATCATGAACCTTTTTGTTAATGCATGGCTTTGGTATACATGTTACCCACTGTAGCTTTGACCAGATATTCAATATGTCTTACCCATTTAAGAGTAACCTGAGGTCACTGGCAGGAAGCTTCCCTGGTAGCTCAGTTGGTAAAGAATCTGCCTGTGGTGTGGGAGACCTGGGTTCAGTCCCAGGGTCAGGAAAATCCCCTGGAGAAGGAAATGGCAAACCACTCCAGTATCCTTGCCTGGAAAAATCCCATGGACAGAGGAGCCTGGCGGCCTGCAGTCCGTGGATCACAGAGTTGGGCACGACTGAGCAACTAACACTGGGTCACTGGGATGGTCAGGTGGCTTCTGTTTTTACCATGAATCATTAGCTTAAAAAACAATCCATCTCTAAAATCATTGCACGCAATGTAGATAAGTGTGGAGATAGTCATAGTTCACTCCACACAGCTAAATATGAACAAAATTCTTTTGTTCACATATCAGCATGGCACAAATCTTATATTCCTTCATACTTACATACCACATACACACCCATATAATAAAGTTAATATTGACTGTATATTATTATCAAACATGTCACCTGAGGGTTGGGATCAAAAGGTTAGTCTTATTTCATTTTGACATTTACATTCACAGAAAGTATGTGTCTATGTAGTCATTTAATTCCAACTGTTGAAGAGTACATACTTTTGGATGAATTCAGACTATGGATGAATTCTCTTGCTAAAACAGATTCTCAGTCTTGGGTTAATCAGTATATAAGGCATGTTGAAAAAACTGAGTATGTCTGAAAATTAACTGACATAGTCAACACAGATATGTAGCTAAGAAGTAAATGAACATTTCTGAAGGATTAAGCTTACCACTATGATTACTTAAAATCCCAGAATTCTGTGAGATAAAAATATGTGAAGGTATGGAGTGACATGATGTTACATTATATTGTATCTTACATAATCTGTCAAGTTGATGTCAACCTGCTGGTAATTACTTTAACAGTTCTTATTTCTATTTTTAAATATTTTCCCCTTTGTAACACACTTGATTTCTTCCAACATGTCAGTAATCACAACATGTCAGTTCATTTTTATTATGTATAAGAAACAAGCTTCTGCTATTTTAGTATAAATATAAAATTTTCTGAAGTAAATGTTCATGAGTTGCTTTGCTGAAAACAGTCATAGCCTTGAGGTGCGAATTCTTTGTTTGACTGAGGATGATCTATAACTGAAAATTTCCTCTATCTCCATTTTAGGATACATAGACAGTATTGATCATACCACATGTATTTATTGAACAGATTGTTGTACTAAGAGCTCCAAATAAAGTTATGTCTATTCTCTGAATGCAATTAATACTTGTATATTATCAATTAGAAATGAACTCCCTAGGCTTGACTTGGCAAATAAATCCAATAATGTGTTTGTCAGGTAATGGAATTATAATTTAATTTTTTCTTATTAGTATAGTGTTCTATTAGGGTCAAATACCTACAGTTCAAACTAATCTCTAAAGCAATTATTGTCTCTTTATGAAGTATTTCAGTCATGAATTTAAAATTAAGGCTAAAAGACAGTCACATTCCTCACCAAACATTGTGGATACAAAGATGATCAAATCATCTAGTCCTTGGACTCATTGTATGTATGCCATAATGCTAGAAACTGACTATTAGTAAACAGCTAGACTACACTGTGCTAAGGACATGCTCAGAGAAACACGACGTACTACATAGATCATTATTTATAAGAGCAAATTAGGAATAAAACATATCGCCCAAAGGGGGATTTGTCAAATAAATTATAAATTAATTATTATAGTTTACAGTAATGAAATAGTCTGGATCCTTTAAATATGATGTCTTCTAATATGTGTACTGTAAAAAAATGTACATAATAAAGCTGTTACAGAGTAAAGCAGGAAAATACATGGATTCTGTATAATCTCAGTTATACACGTATATATAAAAAAGGAAAGAGGGAATGTAGAGGAGGGAAAGCATAGCTACTATCGTGGGCTGGTTGTTTAGATCTCAAAAGTGGAGAAGCAAAGGCAGCAGAAAGAAGGCAGTATATGCATGAAGGAGAGCAGAGCAAAGGCATGTAGCTCCAGAATGAAAGAAACAGTAATAGCAGTCCTGGTTCCAAATACCTGGTTCCAGTTCCTCTCAAGTGTGATAGTTATGATTACCACCCATGAGTTTGTTAAAAAAACAAAAACAACAAAAAAAGTCCTTGAATCTTTAATATGTTCCTATTTTACTCAAACAAGTTACAGTTACTTTCTGTTACTTGTAGTCAAAAGAATTTAACTAAGTTGAACTTTTCCAATAAATACAACGTAAAAATCAATATGGATCTTATATGTTCCTTGTACTATACTGTTTGATCTCCAAGAACAGTTTGCAAATGTGTTTGCTTAATAATCTCAAACAACTCTCCTATCATAATACTTATTACCCTTCAAATGTAGGGTGTATGTTTCTAAATTTGACTTGAAAACTCAGTTGCTGCTTTTCAGTCTCTAAGAAGGCTGATCTTCTAGAGGGGAGTACCTTAAATTGCAAAACACATTCCTTGAGAACTGCTGTCTAATAGAACTTTCTGTGATGATGGAAAGATTCATTTCATGCTGTCCAACGTGGTGATCACTGGACATAAATAACAGTCGAGCACTTGAACTGTAAGTAGTGTGATTGGGGAATTGAGTTGTGTGTGTGTGTGTGTGTGTTTTCTTTTTATGAATAAGGTAATTTATTTTTTAAATTTATTTTTCATTTTTTTAAGTTTTTTGTTGCTGTGTTTTATTTATTTATTTATTTTTTGCATTTCTTTCTCTCTCTCTCTCTTTTTTTTTTTACTTTATTTTACAATACTCTATTGGCTTTGCCATACATCAACATAAATCCACCACAGGTGTACATGAGCTCCCAATCCTGAATCCCCCTCCCACCTCCCACCCCACAACTTCTCTCTGGATCATCCCCGTGCACCAGCCCCAAGTATCCTGCATTTTTAAATTTAAAAAAATGTTAATGTGAAAACAAGTAAGTACATGTTGCTAGTGGTTGCTACATCAGACAGCACAGCCCTAGGAAAAGCAAGGACATAATCAAAGCTATATTCGTGTTAAAAATCACAACTGTCTCTTATTTTCTTGTGCACATTGGGTTTCCCCTGATTTATTACTTTTTAGTAGATACATCACAAACAATCTTTAAAGTAGTCATATATAGTCATATATTCAAAAATATGGAAAACTTAAATTCAAAGTAGGCTTCCTACCTCAAATAATATTAGTTCTACTTAAAAATAAGTAGAAAAATACCAAAAAAGCAGAAAAGAAAAGGCAAAGACATATCAAAAAGTCACTAATAGATAATGAGTTTCTACTCTTTTCTAGGGAAATACTATTCATTCAGAAAATCAAATAATACAAAGTTTAAAGACCTGTCTGAAAGTACTGTGTAATTATAAACCACCATTGTCAGGCACAATTTATAAACATTTTTGGATAATATTCCTAATCTTCCCTGGTGGCTCAGAGGTTAAAGCGTCTGCCTCCAATGTGGGAGACCTGGGTTTGATCCCTGGGTCGGGAAGATCCCCTGGAGAAGGAAATGGCAACCCACTCCAGTATTCTTGCCTGGAGAATCCCATGAACTGAGGAGCCTGGTGGGTTGCAATCCACAGGGGTCACAAAGAGTCGGACACGACTGAGTGACTTTACTTTCTTATTCCTAATCTCAAGACTTGGTAAAGAAAATGGACTTAGAATAAATAAAAAAATAAACATCATCACATAAGATAGGATAAAATGAATATTTTTTAACTAGTAAGTGCTGTAATAGTTCCAAAGAGGAAAAAAATCAGTGACCTAAAAAAGCATAAATGAAATTTATGAAGGACTTAGAAAACCAGCAAGGTGATAAAGAGAGTTTTTGAAAGGGAAGACATAGTAGAGGATGGCTAGTGAGATCTAGTGAGATCTGTAAGGCTAAACAGGAAACAGTAGTGGAAAGGTCAGACAAGGAAGATTGCAGACACACACTGGATTAATACAGGAGCAATGAGGAGTTTATATTTCATTGCATATATAATGTAAGTCTCTAAGGTTAGAACTGACCGGTGTACCTAGGGTTGTCCATTTAGCAGATACAGATATGACTAGTATCTCTCTGAGCTTAAGAATTCTCTCTGCAACTCAGATTTATTTTGTTTTATAACTAATAATAAAGTTGATCCTTTATAAATAAAATATTTATTGAGTATGAAAAATTAATACTAAGCTACTTTTTTTATAACTAAAAACTGCTTTCCAAACAATTTTTGTATTTGGAAGGAAGTCAGCAATGCAGGTACCTCAGAAGTTGATCCAAGTTTAGTTTCAGGGTTCGTGCTTTGACTGAGCTGTCCCTAAAAATAATTTTTGCACCAAATGTGAGAGTGAGTGTGCATGTATGCTAAGGTGCTTCAGTCATGTCTGACTCTTTGCAACTATATGGACTAATGTAGCCCCACCAGACTCCTCTGTCCATGGGATTTCCTAGGCAAGAATACTGGAGTGGATTACCATTTCCTCCTCCATGGGATCTTTCTGATCCAGGGATCAAACCCAGGTCTCGTGTGTCCTGTATTGGCAAGCAGGGTGTTTACCACTAGTGCCACCTTGGAAGCCAAAATTTGAGGGAAAAAATCAACAAAACCCTTATCTGGCTTAGAATTGAAATTAACTAAAATATTGTGAGTTAACATTGATTCAAATTCACTCACATTGATTATATACCATGCTGCTTACATACATTTAACAAAATGGCAGTTTTGTACAAAAGTATGCAGAAGTCCAACAACAAGAGACAAAATAAAATTGAAGTACACTGTAGAAAGCAAAGAGATACGGTTTATATTTAACATTCATTCTTAAGTAAGTCTATAACTAAGTAGCAAAAGCCAAAGTATTTTCCTATGTTCTTAACAGTGTCCAATGACTTGGTATGATAGGTGAGTATTTTGTGTCTGCACTGCCCTTCGGTGGCTACTAATTATATGTGATAAGTGAATATTTAAAATGTGACTACAGGGACTAACTGAATTTTTATTGTATTTAATATTAAATGTTAATTTTTAATATTAAATTTAAATATAGTAAGTTATATAAGTTTATCCATGTAGACAGCCAATTCATATCACATTGGTCAAATATCTCAATACTTAAGAAATCTGAAGGTCAAACGTAAGTCTTGAAATTAGTAGCATCATAATATCTTCTCTTTTTAATGTATCTCATCTCTGCTAAAATAAACAATAAACTGTTATAATTCCTTCAGACTATGAGAAGAGACTATAAGATGAAAGCTAATTTAACGATAGACTTGATGTTGACTCACAGGGATTAACAATGAAAAATATGTGTAATAGATATTAGAAGAGATAATATCAAAAATCTGAAAAGTCATCCACTGAATTTCTATTTAGATGCTAGGATGTATCTGATGTATCTGATACTAGAATGTCTTAAACACAAAATTTCTTAATTTTATTTGTAAAAATAATAGTTTTTAGCAGTTCAAATCCCAATAAGATAGGATTCATGAAATAAAATGGTATTGTGATAGGATTTTATCTTGAAGGAGATGTGTGTTATATACATAGACTGCACATTAAAATTCAGGATACACACATAATGTGTGTGATGGATAATTCTTTTCTTTAAGAATTAAAAAAAAAAAAGGTAAAACAAACCTGGATGTCAAAGGATAAATGAAATACTCAGTTTTAAAAATATTTTCCGACATAAATAACATTTTGACTAAATACTGGTACCAGAACCTCTAATATTAATAGATGACCGAAGATCTATATGCCGTTTCTCTCTGCCATTGACATGTGTGAGTGTTTTGCAGTTATAACCTCATGTGAATTAGTTCTGAATATCCTGTGTATTTGTGTGCAGATTTATAGTCAAAGTTTGGTTTAAACCCTAATCCTGATTCTTTTCATCNCCGAAGATCTATATGCCGTTTCTCTCTGCCATTGACATGTGTGAGTGTTTTGCAGTTATAACCTCATGTGAATTAGTTCTGAATATCCTGTGTATTTGTGTGCAGATTTATAGTCAAAGTTTGGTTTAAACCCTAATCCTGATTCTTTTCATCTGTGTGATGTTGGGTAAATTGCGTTACATTGTATACTCAGGGGAAATTTTGTAATAAGATTGGAAAGAGCCCGAAATATAGGTCATTCTTTTGGTAGAATCTAAGCATCTAAGCTTCTGAGTTCAGATATGGTATGACAAGCTCAGTCATGTCTGATTTTTTGTGACCCCATGGACCATAGCCCACTAAGCTCCTCCGTCCATGGAATTTTTCAGGCAAGAATATTGGAGTAGGTGCCATTCCCTTCTCCAGGGGATCTTCCCAAGTTAAGGATCAAACCTGTGTCTCTTGCAT
This sequence comes from Neotragus pygmaeus, assembly GCA_006410875.1. NCBI lineage: Eukaryota > Metazoa > Chordata > Mammalia > Artiodactyla > Bovidae > Neotragus > Neotragus pygmaeus. Next base: position 70,662 of record SJYV01048849.1, on the reverse strand, counting down.
CTCTTGCATGGCAGGTGAATTCTTTGCCGCTGTGCCACCTGCACAGAGACAGCACAAGGGAAATTATGTGTGGTCTAGATTGGGTAAGTGTGGACAATTTGTAAATTAAAAAACAATGAAAAAATATGGGCAGAACAAAACTGAATAAAGAGAGAAAAGGGATAAATAAGACTGAGAGATAAATTAAAGTAGTGATTAAGAAAAGATATAAGGCAAAAAATGATGACTCAGAATGTCACAAAACATATGGAGGATAGGTCTATTGATATTTACTAAGTTTGAATTTCTGATGTAGTGATTTGTATGGCACAGCTAAAGTAAACGCTCAAAATTTGCAAAATAGAAAGAATGAAGAATTTTAAAAACCTGAAACTGAAAGAAAAGAAAAATATGTACCAATGATTAAACTTAAACATTATCTTCTTAAATACAAATAGGTCAGAATTCTACATGGCTTATATTTGAGGTGGATGAATAGATCTAAGTACATCTGGGCTAGACTACAGAGAGCATGCTCCTTAATAGCATTATCAATGGTAAATCATTTTATTGTGTAGATTAAGGGAATGGTGCACTTTGAAGTAAGACTGTGCAAAGATGACTTCAACTCTCCTGTCACATATATGACTTGGAACCAAGTTAAATATATATTTTTTATCCTTCTTTTTCTTGATGTCAGAATGTTGCATAGATAACCCTAAGTGCATCTGAACTCCACACTGGAGCTTGCTATACAACAAATTATGTGATCTACTGATTTAGAACGTTATATACTCTGGATCATTTCAGATTGAATATATTACTTCAACAGTTACTANTTGCTTTTTAATATGCTGTCTAGGTTGGTCATAACTTTCCTTCCAAGGAGTAAGCGTCTTTTAATGTCATGACCGCAATCACTACCTGCAGTGATTTTGGAGCCCCCCAAAATAAAGGTAAATATCTTAAAAACAATCAAATCTTTACATCAATAACTAGTAAAACTGAACAGGGAGGAATTACCACTATGGAGCCAAAATGAGTTTTGTTTACTAGACTACTTAATTACTCCCTATAAGTAAAATACATTATTCTTAATTTGAGATTAATAGAAACACTGGAAAAGGGAAGATCTCTTGTGTGTTCTTGAGGAGGTGGCAAAGATAAAAGAAATCCTTTGTCCAATCCAAAACAGCAAGTTTTAAATAATAAAATCAGAGCCACGAACTGGTAAAAAGTCTTTCAGAGAGAAGGAAAACGACATAGTTCATAAGCTCATATCAACATAGAAAAAAAGAAGCAAATTAGAAAGGAATAAAAGAATTTAAAATAACATCTTTGGTTTATTTCATTTTTCTTATTCTTAATTGATCTAACAATGATTTGTTCAAAATAATACAACAGTAATGTGTTTGATAATTACAGTTTATGACTGATAACAATGTTATAAGGGATAAGAATAAGAAATTGTGAATAATGTGAGATACCTACACTACAGTATTATTTGACAGTATACTTGCATGAGTTGCAAATGTACACTGCAAACTTTACAGCAATTACTAAAAAAAAGTAAAAAGAAGTGTAACCTATGCTAAGAGAGGAAAGAAAATGAACTTGTATTAAATGTTCAATTAAAATAAGAGGAAAAAGAGAGTAAGAAAAGAACAAGAGCAGCGAATAGAAAATGGTAAAAATATATAACAGATATTAATCCAACAATAACAATAATCCTTTAACAGGTGAGTGGAAAGGTAAGTTTTCATTCCAATTCCAAAGAAAGGCAATGCCAAAGAATGCTCAAACTACCACACAATTGCACTCATCTCACATGCTAGGAAAGTAATGCTCAAAATTATCCAAGCCAGGCTTCAGCAGTTCATGAACCATGAACTTCCAGATGTTCAAGCTGGTTTTAGAAAAGGCAGAGGAACCAGGAATCAAAATGCCAACATCTGCTGGATCATTGAAAAAGCAAGAGAGCTCCAGAAAAACATCTATTTCTGCCTTATTGACTATGCCAAAGCCTTTGACTGTGTGGATCACAATAAACTGTGGAAAACTCTGAAAGATATGGGAATACCAGACCACCTGACCTGCCTCTTGAGAAATATGTATGCATGTCAG